>JAYRBW010071639.1:1456-26353 GCA_036023295.1 Invenusta paracnida
GGACAGATTATATGCCCTAGCCAATTATATAATCTACATACCAATTTTCAACTTCATTGGTTAATAACTGGCCTATAGGGGTCATAGTGTCAAAAATACCCCAAAACTCTTTAAAATTGAGTTAATTTTTTGCTGGAGCCAAAGTTACAGAAAATTACTGGACAGATTATATGCCATAGCCAAATATATAATCTACACACCTTGCTCTACATTCATACCAATTTTCAACTTCATCGATTAATAACTGCAGCCTATATATGAGTCAAAATGTATAAAATATACATAAAAATAAATGCAATTTTCCACCTGGGCCAAATAAACATTATTTTTATGTGTATTTTGTAAATTTTGTCCCCTATAGGCTGCAATTATTAATCGATGAAGTTGCAAATTGATATGAATGTAGAGCAAAGTATGTAGATTATATATTTGGCTAGGGCATATAATCTGTCCAGTAATTTCCTGTAACTTTGGCTCTGATGGAAAATTAACTCAATTTTAAAGAGTTTTTGGGTTATTGTTTGATACTATGACCCCTATACACTACAGTTATTATCCAATGAAGTTGAAAATTATTATGAATGTAGAGCAAGGTATGTAGATTATATATTTTCAAGGATTTTATAGTTTGAATATACCATAAAATAAGGTTTTTGTAACCTGCAATATTTTCAACTGCCTGCAATATTATAGCTACAAACAGTTATCACAACACTGCATACATACATACATAAATTTAACACTTAAAATAGAACTCCCAATTATCCGCCAATTTTGATGAACTGCCACTTTTCACTGGAACCAAGTCTGGCATAAAACTGGGGTTTAACTGTAATTATAATCTTTAACATGTGATTTTTTATTTACAGCATTTTAAATCTTATTTTGTGGAGTGGCAACTATGATGTATATGGAGCGTAATGTTTGTTTAGAAACTGATTATAGTGTTATATTAGATGATGTCTGTGATATACAGGGTGGCCACACATACTCTGAAGACGAGTATATACTCGGATATACTTGGATTTGAAAAATATACTTGGATATACTCTGATTTTAAACCGTATACTTGTATATACTCGGATTTTTTCATTAAATTTTGTTAATGTTTTTTATAAATGCCCTCCTAACAAGTGAACAAAATTTGTGCTCCGTGCAATATATTTTAGTAATAATACTTTTTAAAATCATTCATATTTTTACTGAACATTAATTTGAAAATAATTTTTTTACAATACTGTTATATTTTCTATAGATACACTTATACTATCTAATGCATATGGGTTAAAATTTAATTAATGATAAAAATTGACCAAATCATTTCAAGAATAGAATTATTCAAAATCTCAAGACTAATATATTAAAAAAATAATTCCCTTATTGAAGTCAGGGAAGATGAGGCTTGGGCAACTGCATTTCTTGCAGAGGATGCAAAGAAACAGATCGAGAGTGGACTTCTATAGAATTTGTTTTTTCCATAAAACTTAATACTAATTATGACTATGTATATACTATGAACAAACTATAATAAGATTTTTTGTCAGTCTGGAAAATAGTCTTTGTTATTTCATACTATAGCTTGAGGATTAGTAGACTACTATACTAATAAAAAAATGTGATCTAAATACATGAAGTGACTAAAATTCAAATAAATGTTATTATCTCCTAAGATATAGGTACTCAGAATTTTTGAAATATATACTCGGATTTTGCTTTGAGTTTCATGTGGCCACCCTAGATATAGCCTAAAATATCATTATTTAGTTTTACATATTAAGTGTAGTGTATAACTGCTAGAGCCGTGTATATTGTATAGCATGAATGTCATTTTCCACATTTATCTCCCTTAACAGTATGCTAAATGCTTGTCAATATTTGTAATAAAACAATATTATCTTATGTCAGCACATAATATGTAAAATCGTTAATGTACATAAGTTGTGAAAAGTATCAAGAACTCCGCATAGGTTGTTGCTATTACCTCCAACTGCTTAAAACGTTCAATTATTTCAATGTAATTCAAAGAATTGTACACATAGGCGAAGTATAAATTGTATGTCTTATTCCCTCCAATTATTAATTACTCTGATTAACTAAAATTAATATGGCATTCAATAGAGTTAAAACTCCATTGTTTAAAGAGTAAACCTTGAAAATGTCAGATTTTTTCAGAAATTTGTTTTAACCATGATTTATTAGTAATATACAATATCTAAATAAAAGATACAGTGAAACATTTTCAGTTAAAATACTTATTTTTATTGAGCAAAAGCATTTTAATTTTATCAAGTATTAAATATTACTAATGTCTAGTTTAAATTACTCATTTATACTGTCAATGCTACTATTAATTTCGAGCATAATAGCCTTTGTATTTTTGTCTTTATTATAGGTTATTTCTCATTACAACTTCCTTACTAAAATTTTTTCTTGTTCTTTTACTATTGTCTTTCATTAACCTCATTTTCATTATATTCTTTCCTACTTGTTTTTGGTAGATTACCATCAGTCTTGTTCTTCACATTAGTTTCACTTTCTGGTCAGTTATATTGTTTTCATTGCTTTAGCTTTACTTCATGTTATCCTTTATATAATTTATATTATGATTAATTTTAACTAAAGTTTCTTATTATTTTTTGATTATTATTAAAACTGTTATTTATGTTTTTATTTTAGACCACATATGGTAACCCAACCAGCTAACCTTCAGCAACAGCCGATATATAATGTAAGTTGTATTTCTTTTATATAACAATATGTTTATTTTTGTATAATGTTTTCATTTTCTAATTATGCAGTTTTTATTACACTGCTAAAAACTATTTTATGCAAAATTCTATTGTTTTATTTATTAATTGAATATACTTCAACACTTGTAATATATAGTTTATTGATGCTATTCTTGAATGTTTATTAGAAACTGTGCATGTTATGTATTATTATTTTTTCAAATTGAATTATTAGTATTTAAACCATGAAAATATAAGAAAATATAAAATTCTCTTATTGCTACTTGGTTATTATCCAATGCATTAATATTATTTTTAATTTTATTTATAATGAATGAATTTTTGAATAGCTTTGAAATTACATTGTGATCTAAACTTTATGACCTGGTGCCGTTTTCCTGCGTGCTTAATTTTTGGAATTCCGGATTGAATTTTGATTATTTTGAGATTTTTTTCAATAATGCAATAAAATCTATAGGGGTATTTTCATGTTGTGTACTTTCATACAACTAAAATCCCAAAAATATAAGTCTTGGCTGCTTCATTTATTACTAAAATTGTATTTTTGATTGTTATTGTCAACATTTTTGGGGTGTAATGTCATACAATAATAAACTTCCCCATCATTTGTCATCCTTATCACTCAAAATGCGAGGCCAAAGTGATTGTCAACAAAATTTACTCCAGTTGGCTTCGAATCATACGAATATCTTACATGAAAATTATATTCTTGTCGAAATTGAAATAAAGAAGTATTCAATACTTTGTTACCTGTAAAGACAAACAGAATTGACCTTTTTAGTATCAGCTGTGTAAGAACTATCCCATGCTCAACAAGCTAGCCCTTTCCCTATACTTGCCAAGGCAGAAGTTTTAAGATTGTTAATATCTGCTGCGTAAGAACTATCCGGCATGCTCAACAAGCTAGCCTTTTCCCTACTTGCCGTACCAGAAGTTTAAAGATTGTTTAGTTGCATGGTCCAAGGTTTGAGGGAGAAAACGGCAAAAATGAAAGTTAAAACACTAGATGCTAATAATTATGAGGTCAGCTAAGTGACCTATGATCTCGAATCCGAAGAATCATGGTAAAGAAATGTACGAAAAAACAAATAAGCCAATGTAATCTCACACAAAAGCAATCATCAATCCTATTTACGAAGTTAATGATATTGTTGTGGCCAACCCTGCAGTGAAAGATAGACTATGGAGATTTTCTTCTAACTTGACATTTTTGTATAATAATGTTTTATAATATAGACAATCATAATAATCTATTGTACGGTATAACATACCTACTCATTTTATAGTATATTTAATAATATAAAATTTCAGCAAATTAAGTATACTTCTTATTCTACTAGATTTTCTGGTAAATGCATAGCTATAAAATGTTCAGTGATTTCCTGGTGTACGTCAGGTAATGCTTGGCACCATATAGCTATCGGGTAATTGTAAATATTATCCCATAGAAGGCAGAGAAGAAAATAAATCAATATCTATGTTTGGTACTGTTTGGCATAAAATTTAAAGTGAATATCTGATGAAATTTAACATTAAAAGAATACTAGAAGAAATTGTTTTGTGATCATTTATTGACATAAATAAAAAACTATGGCATAGTCTATTTTTATTGAGAAAATAACTATTAAATAAGTTAAACTGCGGGATGATTTCAAGTAAAAATGAAAATGAAAAATTCAATTTCATTAAAGTACAGTATATATTTGCCTTTTTCAATGTGATACAAAGGATAAGTTACAACACAATAAGCATCAATATAGGTGAACAATAAGTACAGGATCACGCAATCATACCCGAGACACAACATTGATTGGTTAATGAGCAGATAACGAAAGAACGATCTATAACGAGACAGCTTAAACAATACCGATGGCGATAAATTAATGCATAAAACCAACATTAAAATAGACGAAATACAAGAATACAATTAGCTATGAAAACTAAAAAGAGAAAATAATTGATTAAAAGGTGAGTTTAAGAGAATGGTCAGTCTGACTGAATACAGAGAACTTGTTTAAACAGACGATAGCTAAACAGGCTAAAATAGACAATTTATACCGGTTAGAATTATGGGCAATCAAAAAATAAAATTATAGAAAACATCATTTTGTGAATTGAACTGCAGACAGGGACATCATGGGCAATAGAGCTATTGGGGATCCATTTACAATCAGAATTACTGGTAAACCATAAGGGTAAATAAATGCTCTTTCAAGTGGGTCATCAATTTGCGTACTGTCTTACCGATATAACTGGCACTGCCGTTACATTTAAATTGATAAATAAGTGGGATCAGTTGACAGGTTTGATGGCATCTTTCATCGCTGGATCAATAATGGGTGTTGTTGAGGGAATGACCTTGACTTCTATCTCAAAGCCTGACAAAGACAATGGTGTAGTCTAATCGCTCAGATTATATTTCTAAGATGGACTCTATACTAAGTGCCACATCAAAGTTTCTCTCATCTAACAACGACTCTGACAAAGCCACTCAATTTGAAACCAAAGTCACGAAGATCTTACACAAACTCAAATCTTCTCAATGTATATTAAAAGCAGGGTTCCCACGCATCAGGGAATTTTTTTTTGAAACTCATATACAACACAAAGAATTAAAAAAACAAACATAATACCACAAAATAAATTTTTTTTAATTTTCTAAAAACAAAAAATAGAATTAGTTAGTAATAATAATTTTAATGCACACATTAAAATATAACAAACATGTAATCAATATAAATGTCTCGTTGGTTTTGTTAAATCTGAAAAAAAATGGAAAAAGCGTGGGAATTCTGCAGAAGGTCTGCTCAATTCCTTGCAACCTGTGGGTTTCCAACTACCTCGATTATATGGCCTCCATAAAATGCACAAACCTGGTTGTCATGACCAACTCTCCTTGCCACCCTCTGGCCAAGTGGGTGAATTCAATCTTGCAACCGGTGGAAGAGAAACTGCTCTTTTAGTGTCAAGGATTCCTTCCAATTTGTTGAAAAGGTCCGCAAGTTGAACCTTAATTCCAAGATCATGAAGTCATTCGATATCTCATCTCTATTCACCAACGTACCCCTACTTGAAGCCATTAATATAACTGTTAAGACTTTTCGTGATATCTTCCCTAACTCTAATTTATCGGCTGCACTACTCAAAGAAGTGTTACTTCTCTGCGCACCTACAACATTCAGTTTTTCTTTAACAACATAATTTACTGACAAATCGACGGAGTAGCTATGGGTAGCCCCCTCGGACCTCTCCTTGCCAATATATTCATGGGCTCCCTTGAACAGAAAATCAAATCTTCAATTACCAATACTACTTCCTACTTAAATCTACTCTACAGACGAATAGTTACCCTGAAGACTTCAATGACACTTACAACAAACCGTCGTCAACGTCAGACACTGTTTTCGGCCCAACAAAGAAGCGTATTAACCTTAGAACTCCCTACTTAGGCGAGTTCGATCACAAATGGATTCAACTGCGAGTAAGCTAAGTTGTCAATTCGAACTTCTATGCCACAGAAATTAAAGTAATTCCCTCAACAACATCCATTATTGCTCCAGCGTTGAAAGATGCCATCAAACCTGTCAACCGATCCTACTTATTTATCAATTTAAATGTAACTGCAGTGCCAATAGCTCTATTACCCGTCATGTCAGTGTCTGCAGCTCTATTAATAAAACTGATGCTTTCTCTAATTTTTAAGGCCCATAATTCTAACCGGTATAAATTGTCTGTTTAGCTTTCGGCTGTTTAAACCTGTTCTCTGTATTCAGTCAGACTGACTATTCTCTTAAACTCACCTTTTAATCAATTATTTTCTCTTTAGTTTTCATAGCTAATTGTATTCTTGTATTTCGTCTATTTTGGTTTTATGCATTAATTTATCGGTATTGTTTAAGCTGTCTCATTATTGATCGTTCTTTCCCTATCTGCTCATTATCCATACAATTGTGTGTCTCTGGTATGATTGCGTAATCATGTACTTATTGTTTACCTATATATTGATGCTTGTCGTGCTTTAACGAAATTGGATTTTTTATTTTTACTTAAAATAACTTTTGTTCATGTAATATGAGAGGTGATTAATCTGTGAAATATACTTCCCTCACCTATGAGTTGTCAGGAATTAAATCACATTTCAGGTATTGCAATATGAATAACATTGAAAATTAATATTCTAAGTATACACCACCCTGCAAGAAAGAAATGCAACAGCCATTTTATTAAATTATTACTATTTTTTAATTTGAGTTTTGTATTATATATAATAATAGGTACAATTTCTTTCAATTATACATTATATAGGTGATATACATGAAATTGTATTTATTAATATACATAACACAAAACGTAAAATTAAAAAATAGTTGAATATGTTTCATTAAATGGCTGTTGCGTTTCTTTCTTGCGGTGTTGTATATACTTAGAATATTCATTTTCAATGTTATTGATACATGACATCGCAAAAACATTATTTAATAAATAAAAATAAATAAATTGTAATCTATTTTATGAATGAATAACATAATTCTAATCAGAATATTTTTGCTTTAACAGTGTGTTGCGTTTCTTTCTGGTGTGATTGTATAATAGAACTTACCTCACTATATCGGTTGAAAATGAGTGAAATCATATCATATGACTATCCCTCTGGTGCGGATATTACAACCAAATGTAGAGCAAAGTCGCTCAATGTAATAGCAAATATCATACCACTGGTATCGAAATATAATGGCGTCTCCCATTCAAAGGGGCGTATTCAAGGAATCGTTTGTCATTCAATGATATACTAAATAGCTTTGTAACTGTTTGTTTTTTGAGTGAATTCTGATTTTTACATTATATTGTCAACTATCGTCATTTTTTATATTACTCAACAACATATTATAATGCCTGCGAAATAAATTAAAAAGGCAAATATCAAAAATTTTCACGGACGCCTTAGCAGCCTCTGTGGAAATAAAATAGTCCTTACTCTATGATAAACACTTTCAAATTTGAGTTTTATTGTGTTTAATCTGAGTTTAAATATTTATTTATTGCAGCCATTCATTGGAGGCGTAATTCACAACAGACCTGTATTTCAGCCGCAGCAAATGTATCCTGGTATTCAAAGACAAGTTCCGCAGCAGGTAATGTTTCTATATAATTTACAGAGATTGTGGTAAATTCAATAATATAGCTATTGGTTTTGTTTCAAATGACATGAACTCTGTTAATTTGTAAATGAACAACATGGAAAAACAATATATTTCCGCTTGTTCTTACTTCTTACGATATTTTTCTATGCTTGTATCGAAGTGAGAAATAACTTAATAAACGGACCAAAATATGTTATCGTTATGTCAATATCAAACAGACTGTGTTTCATTTTATGACATTGTTTACTTACTAATTAAGTTTAAGTATGTTTACACGTAATAAATATTCTTTCTATATTATTTTTGATTTTCTCAATAATGTGTTTTATTTATGCAGTATGTCAACTTAGTTTGTTTAAATTTATATTTAAGTCCGTATTATAGATTAGTAGTCCAACCAGTCAAATTGATATTTTTCATAATTTTATCTCTAATATATTATACATAATTTGTTTGGTTAAAACAAAAAAATAAAGTTTACGTTTCAATTTATAAGGATTGTATCTGTAATATTCAAAATTACATATAAGTACTTTACATCTTCGTTACTAATTACTGACCTGTATATGAGGTATTCGTTATAATGACGTAATTTTATGTATTTTTGAATCAACTATTTAGCCTTATATTATAAGTTATATTCTTGATCCTATGCGTCTGTTCAGCGTACACCATTGAAATGTAAAAGAATTGAAGGGACAAGCCTATTATTAGTTCGATATTTCGTGTGGAAGGGACTAATAACCTAGAACGGGAAAATCCGAACTAATTATAGACTAACGCATTTTATATGCAAAAGTGGTGCAAATGTATCATGATTCCTCTAAAGATATCATATGTGAGCTAAGGAGTAATAATTTTTACTAATATTTTTTATCTTTCGAAAGCTGGAGATTACATTTTTCAAATATGTGAACAGAAAGCCTGTATCTACAATTAATTTTAAATTAGCATAGTGTAGTTGTTTCCTTATGAAGCTATGTGATTTTGCGCAATATTATGATTGTATGTCTGGTATTTTTGCGTCGACGAAGTTGCAGATAACTTTGGCTTCCAGTATTCACTCCTATTTCTATAGTGTACACTATTATACTATTAACCATACCTCCTTATACATCATGTTTACTTTATTTATTTAATTTATGTATGCCGACTGTAAAACGTTTCTATTTTGCTATTTATCGCAAATTTTTTACATATTTGTTTTATGGCATTGCATTCCCCAATACACTTAGCGCCGCCTACGGTTATGCGACCATCATTAGTGAGATGTATTACTAAATTACTGTTACTTATTTAAATTGTTATAGTTTATCTCCGTTTTATCGAGTTTTCAATTTATAAGGTTTTGTTTAATTTTTAATTACCCTGTTATCAATAAAGAATTATTACTTTTTTATTATTTGTATATATTATAAGATAATAAGTTTTTATTGACTAAATTTAATTGTTAATTCAAGCTTTTATAAATGGGAAGGAAAACACCGAACATTTTATGCCAGAATATTTATTTCTAGATTAAATAGTCTCGATTATCGTCAGTGGGTACACGGAGAATATTAAAATAGAATATAATGCATTTTGTTGCAGTGATTAATATAAATGAACCAGCTAAGTAGGTTGAGTAATAGATTGATTAAGAGTAATTATCTATTTTTGAATCAACTATTTAGCATTATAAGTTATATTCTTGATCCAATGCGTCTGTTCAGCGTACACCACAGACATGAAAAAGAATTGAAGGGACAAGCCTATTATTAGTCTTCTATATTTCGTGTGCAAGCGCTACTTGCACTCGAAAAGGCTCGTGATTAATACATAATATCTCTTGTTATTAGATCCGCTAAAATATATCCAAAGTTAGTACATCATAGCTATGATATGGTATAACCATTACTTAAAACATACAATAATAGAATGGTGAGAATCAATAAACGGCAAAATAATACATTAAATTGAAAGCGAAGATGATGCAATGCAACACGACTATGAGATAATTAGCATTAAATGTTTATTACGGGTGTGGAAGTAGTCAAATGCATGGAACAAAAAATAGGGTAAATCTAATATGTTAAAAAGGAGAAGACAAAGGGATACTTAACAATTCTTCCAAAGTTTTGTGTTTTATACCTATGGTTCCATATTTACTTCCATCCGCATAATAAATATATTAGTGCAAATTATCTTTTAGTCGTATTGCATTGTATCCACTTAGCTGTATTTGTGTATAACCGTTTTACTATTTTCTGACTACGTAACTGGTTCACTTAAACATATCTCCCCTTTCAGTTTTTATTTTACCGTTTATTGATTCTCACCATTCTATTATTATATGCGTTAATAACATTACATAGAAGGGCAATCTAAAATATTTCCATTGAAAAAGTTGTGCATTTTAAATTTGTGGTCAACATTTCTATTTAAAGAAATACTTATATGCCAACTCATTTACATATTATAGAAAAATGTATAAATATATTATATTTTTTTACTACTATTTAAATTTTATATCGTAATACTTAATAATACACAAAAAATCTATAATTTTTACCACAAATTTCTTCGATTTGTTAGGCCATTTGTTTTGTAAGCTTATTTTGTATGCTTATGCCTTATAATTGTATATGCTAATTTATTTACATATTATAGAAACAATATACTTACAAAACTGGAAAGGTTCTTTCATTTTTACCACACACTTATTTCTTCAAATTGTTCCGTCATTTTTAGTTTGCCAATCTATGTATATATAACGTAAAACACTTTTGTTTATAACTATTACTCAACCTACTTAGCTGGTTCATTTATTTGTATCGCCGCATTGTGATTTAACTTAATTTATGGTATTATATATTTCTTTATTCTCCGGGTAGCCACTGACAATGATCAAAAGAAAATCGATTTAAAAATATAAACTGGCACACAATTTTCGGTGTTTTTCTAGCTAATTAAAATTGCCAAGGACCTCTGATATTCTCAAGCTTTTATAAGCTAAAATTAAAGGTATATACTTATAAATTAAATGTATTAAGTGCCACTCTTTAGCCACCAGGACAACAATAACAAAGTAACGCCAACACTAGTATGTAATTTGTACGTTCGCATAATATATCAAGCTCTAGTAAGAATAATCTGAGCTTTTAGATTTGTTTGCATTGTTTTAACATGAATTGATTTGTATCACATCTTCATTTACATGTCATATAATTTGTATTCTATAAAAAATTATGCACAATTTTATTTTTGTAAATGGACATATAAAAACTGTATTTTAAACAGGTTAGGAAATGTTTATTTATTGGATTTTAATTAAATATATGTTCCTATATTTATGTTTATCACGAGAAGTGCGTGATTTTATCTCAATATTTAAATTATTTAGTACTTATAATTTGTTCATCCGACTCATGGGGATTAACTCATTTGTATGCATTAAGAACAGGCATAAGGGATTAATGTGAGTTTTGGTACATTCAAACATAACAGTCATTTATTAATTTTTTTATTGCGTATCATAAACACAGTTGATACTTGTGTCTCCCATTGTAAGAAGCGTGGCATATTGTATCATTTTATTACATTTTACTAACATCAAACATTAGACAAAGTAATAGTTGCTAATTTTATATAATATAGTGTATCTTCTACATATAGATTTGACACAAAAATCAGTCAACGTTAAATAATGCTTTTTAAACAATTAATTCTCTTAATATATTAGTTACGCGTGTATATATATATATCGTTTTTGTCACTATAAGGAAAAACATGATTTTCTCTCACTACCTACAGTGAGTGAAAACGCCGCAGCGTGAGTAAAAATAATTTGATTCACTGTTTTTTAGTATAAAATAACGATATGGAAAAGAAGAATTCACTGCTTCTGATTGGTAGTTTCACATAAACATATTTATTAAACAGTTAATAAAATTGTAACAATTTAGTCTTAACACATTTGAAACAAAACCGCTAATTATTTTAAAATATTAATCGTACAGTTACTTTAGGGAATGAACAATTGTTGAACATGTTTTCTTTGTTGTTCTTTAGAACGGACGTGGAAGATGAAGTTGACTGCAAATTCTGGATGAGGTTGCTTGTTTCGTTTTTGCTTAACTGTATTGTTCACGTAGCGTTCCGCAACAGCACTACTCCACCACCTTTCGTGCTGTTTGAATTCAACTAAACCAATGCCTTGTTCGGATAGGATCGTTGCAAAGGTTCTTCTGAACGTGTGGCCTGTAAAGTCCTTTGTGTTTTCATAACCTATAAATTCTGCTATGGCTTTTGGTTTAGCGACCATTTTATTCATTCCAACTGGTGATTTGGTTTTCTTCCCGCTTTCGGTACCTTTTCTGATCAAACTGTTGGCAACTTGCCATGTTTACAGGTTGGTAAATTAAGATAATTGCGTAATTGTGTTACGCAGCATAGCTTTGGATTGGGATTAGATGTAATCACAAAATGATGTCTTTTCCCTGCATCATCCGTTTTCGGAGTTTTTATACGCATTTCAACTGAGCTATTCGGTAAAAACGTAACGTCATCCTCTTCCAATTTCGTTGTTTCTGAAATTCGTAACGCCCCATGGACGTTGATTAATGTCAAAATTTTCATTGTTTGATTTTTAAATGACTCTGGAGCATGTATCACAAAGACGATGTCTTCGTGAGTGAAAGCCGATGCCTGTTTTGGTGTGTGCTCTTTGTATTTTCTTTATAAGGTCCTTGACGAGAAGGTGTTGCATAAGATTTTTAGGAGTTTTTAATTTAACCCGTTAATTAACACACAATGCTGCACAAATAATAGTACTCGCTTGATATTTTCAGTGTCTTACAGAAAACACATTCAATTTAAGAATGTCGTTACCTTATTCTATTTGTCTTTCTTCCGCGTAGTTAACATAACGTCCGTACCATTTGTCATACAACTTTAATGACTTAATAGCCAGACAGTTCTTTCGTGTAAGCATCGCAAATCTCGGCATTCACCTTTTTACTTATCTCCGGACTCTGGGTTTGGTCAGCTATGTCCATATCCATATTAAAATTTTGGGTTGCATTAAAATCAAAAGCATTATTCGCCATCGCAGTATTATGAAACAAAAAATCGGTATCGTTTAAATAATGGCTGTCTAATATTATAACTTACTTTAAATGCTATTTTTTAAGTAAATCGATTATATCCATTTGGTCAGTATAGAATTTTATGGTAGTGAGTGAAATTCAAATCTGCAGGCTATGAAATATCATAACTTTTCACTCACTGTCAGAGAAAAACCTTAATTTCTCATAAACGAAAGTAAAATTTTCGTGGCATAAATTAATTACTCTAACTTGTGATCAGCTAAGTATTTCCCCACTCTTGATTTTTCAAATCACTCGCGCTGGCACGCTTGTGATTTGAAAAATGATTCTTGGCGAAAAACGAAGTGCTGATCACTCGTTGAGTAATACACTATTAAAAGTAATACATTTACGACTTCGAAATTTTTGTTGACTAATGTAAATTATTTATTGTTATAGTTAAGTACATGCTCTTAGTTGACTAATGATAATACGAGTGATAATAATATGAATATATTCCAAAATATAGCATAGGCAAATTCATTTATGTTATTTCGTTTGTTAAATGTTAAATTTGTTGTATTTTATTCAAATATTGTACGTTAAACGTATATTTCAAACTATCCCTTTTATGATGTAAAATATTGTTGATAGGTTTTTAAAAATAGGGAGTTTAGTATATTTTCACCTTTTTATTAGTTTAAAGTCTTATTTTCATTGAATTATATGTACGTCTTAATTTTAACCACTTTATTTAGCTTCCTCAGCATTTGCCACAAAACCGTCCTCAACAGCCGCAACATTACTATGCTGCTCCACCTTATCAAAGTGAGTTAAATGCAGTTATTTGCTTAACCCTATTTAATTTTCAAAGTGGTGACAATCAGATTTTCTTATAGGTGTTTTAATTAGTAAAACTTAGGCTTATTTTTAACTCTAGTTTAATTACGCTATAAAATAGCTAACTATTTTGAAATTATAGGATGTACTATATATACGAGTACTTAGTATATTCTATATTACTTTAATATTTTTTTGTATTTTTTACAAACCCGTTTTCACATATTCAGGAGTCAAATATCTATTATTTTAAGCTGAAGTGGAAAATGTCGAAATTAAATTTTTAATGTGGAAAAATAAATATTTGTTTCACTGATAGAAAAATTTGTTCCACTGTTCCAACAATTTTCTATTAGTACTTGAAATGCAGTTTCTGGTGTTAATTATTATGAAATTTTCTTCAACTCGCAACTATTTCATTCCAAATAATCCTTAACTTTCTATCGTGGATTTGGAAAAGTTGTTTGAGTTCTTAATAAAGTACCAATATGTGAAATCGATTATTCACCATTGGAAAACCAAGGTTCCAAGCCTTGTCCAAAAAGCAATGGTTAAGAGGTGTGCTTTCAGATAAAGCAAGTTCATAATAAGATTATAATACAATTTTTCTTCCGAACCAAATTTTAAAGAGGCTGTTACATAAAATCCTCCTTAAGACTCTTCCTATCAAAAATTATTTTGTTAGATTTTCGGTTTTGCATTTCCTTGAGGGAAGGGAAGCTAGGTATATCAAATCAAGTATCTAGTTGTGACGGATTGCACAAAACTAATAAATTGTAACCAACAAGTGGAGATCAATGAGTTACAAACGTTACATAAAATTCACATAACTTTATTTAGATATATTGTGATATTAAAGATCTATAGAAAATATTTGTTTGCTGTAACCATCACAGATTAAGAGAATTCCTTAGTATACTACTTTAGGGTAAAATATAGTCTATAAATAGAACAGTGGTAAATTGTTTTATAAGATTCGCAAAACGCTTCATTATTTGTGCAATTCCTGTATAACAATGGGACATACTTACATGATATTTAGTTTGTTCTAGACAGATTTTGGATATTTTAAATATGTTTTCAAATTTTAAGCGAATTTATTTTACTTATAAAATATCAGCTTCAAAATAACATTTTAACTTCTTTTTAAAATTAAAAACGTAAGAGAAACTTTTTTATTGTTGCCTGATATAGCTTGGACCATAGACGTAAAAATGAACTAGCTCTCATTTCTATAGCTTGGACATTTTGAAAGATATAAATCTGTTAGGAAGAGGGTATTTCATTCTAACAACTATAATTTACAATTAAAAATGTTTTCTGTATTAGTAAAGTCCATCATTTTAAAAATATTTCCGTGTGATAAATTTGAAATCATATACATTAAGAATTAAACACTGGCGATATATTTTTGTTATATGTCTTATAACTAGAAGCATTAATCAAATTAATAATTTTTATAACATTTGAAATTAATAATTCATAAATATAACTATTTTATTCGTTATTATACACAAAAGGGCTTTTTTGAGTAGAAAAAAACGATTAAAAAACGGCCAAAAAATACAGCGTTTTTCTTTAACAATAACGTTGAATTCATTTGTTTTCTATTTGTCGTAATTTGATTCGTTTACACCTTGACCTACTTTTTTAAAATAAGTAGATGACTATAATATCTGCTTTTACCTGTTGTTTATATCTGATTGGTCAATATTTATTTGTAAATAGTGCGCCATTTAAAATAATCAATTTGACCTTGAATTAGAAGTTGAACATTTTTTTGACAATTTAACATTGTGATTGTGTTGTGATTAACATTGGTTGGGAACAACAAGTTAACATTGTGATTAATAAATACTAAATAAAAAACTTTTTTTGTAATTATAAATGAAACATGGCATTTTTATGTTTCCGACAGATATTTTTAATGATAAAGAAGAAAACATTATTTTTAAAGATACCTTAAAATTTATAATTGTTTCTTTGATAAAAATTATACAATGAGCATATAGCTTGATAATGTCACAAATATCAGTTAATGAATGAATATGAAGAAATTTAAGTCTTCTTCATCTCTCTGCAGTTAAGTCAAATGTGCACTCAACAATAACTCTCTATTTGGAAAGCAGGTAATTGAAGTTTTTCTGTCCTTCAGACAGAGAAGTTGAACATAACATATTAAAGTTATTTTTTGTTAAACGAAAATATTGCCTAAACTCTTCATTATCAAATTTGTCTATGACATTACCAAAATCTTCCACTTTATTTTTGGAATCAAAATCTTTGGCTATAAAAATTGTCAACTTCTAATTCAAGGTCAAATTGATTATTCTAAATGCCGCGCTATTTACAAATAAATATTGACCAATCAGATATAAATAACAAGTAAAAACAGATAGTATCTTCTTATTTTTAAAAGTAGGTCAAGGTGTAAACGAATCAAATTACAACAAATAGTAAACAAATGAATTTAACGTTATAGTTAAAGAAAAACTATGTATTTTGCCATGTTTAATCGTTTTTCTACTCTAAAGGTCCTAAAAGAAGATATTAATGTAAAGATTACAAATGTAGCTGAACACCTAATTACTCTAAAAACTGATAATAATTTAAGTAATACATATTGAGAAATAGACTCATTGATCATTCCATCATGAATAGCAAAGAATTTATGTCGATTAAAATGCCCTTGTGATTTATTATTTTCAAATTCACATTACTGGCGTTTCTCGCTCACTGTTATTCTAATATGCGGGTAAAAATGTATTATTTTGTGGCTGATAATTTTATTAGTAAAATTAATGCACTTAAAATCTGAAGTGATAAATAAAGTAATCAAACGCCTTTTTTTACTAAATATTGTTATGTGTCATAATATTATGTTTAGCAAATTGTATAACTCGATTAAATTATTTTGTTTGTAAAAATAGATTTTGCCGAATTAAGACTAAGAATTCGACACACTATATTCATGTCCCACCTATGTACTATATATCTATTCTATGGTGATACCTGTGTAACCAAAAATATCTAACCTAATTGTGTTGAAATTGATTTAATTGTACTTAATATTCCAAATAACGGTGAAAGGTTTATTTAACGGGAAGAGTGGCTCATAGTGATGGGATAGACCTAAATAGTTTGCTTTGTTCACTCAGTATGAGTATTGAGTCTACGCGTCGTATATAGTGTACTACAGAGTAATAATATCTATCAATGCTCTGTGGTGTACAATGCGATTTTTGGATGCCGAAGAGGTAATTCTTATTAGTGAGATATAGCAGTATTATACTATGTACTTATAACTATTCAAAGCGGTGCTTTGTGGCATAAGTAATATTTAGAAATAACAATATAACATAAGAGCAACAAGTGAATATCCAACTTCAACAATTTGCAATTAGTGAGGGTAAATTCCAAACATATTGATTTTAGTTTTATGCAGTCAATTTATTACCTTCAAATTACCCCATAATATTTTTTGTTGTTGTAATTTTAGTAAATGACTATGCATGACTATATGTATGTTCTGCTAGATTCTGTTAGTCAGTGTTGACATTTCAATGTTCGTAATGATTTTTTCTTGATTAATTTAAAGAAAAATTGAGTAATTTTAACAGTATACGATTTGAATCCTTGTACTTAGTTTTGTGCTAAATAGTTTAATGGCAACATTTGATTTTTTTAATCCATGTCTATTTGAAGATCTATATAATAAAAATGACTGACTTACAAAGTAGTTGGCTAAAAGCGCTGTATTTTGTTAAATCGGATGGATTCACGAAGCATTATGCGAACAAAAATGGGCACATCGATTGCGTTTATTAGTTTGCTGAAAATATATAAATAGCAAAAGATTTTAATGTCTGACAGCTGTGTACAGACTGCACATAGTATTGTAAACCCTATGTCTATACCAACACTAAGAATTCAATAGAATTACTCTTAACAGATGACGATCACCATAATACAATATTATCTCTTAACTTTTTATGCGGCACATTTCTAAATAAGTGGGTTGTGCATTTGATCTCGAGGTAGCTATTATTCTCTCCTAACTTCATAAACCAATTATTTCTAGTTGTCACTGTAAATTTACTATACAAGTATTTTATCCTATTACAAATACGATCATGACGTAGTAAGACGAGTATATTACTGTAATATGTAAAACATGTACTTGACAAGGTTTGCAATTCGATAAAATATATTACACACTGGTTGAATACAGTTGAATTACATAGGTTTAATATTATGTCATTTTAATGTTCTTATCGAACATGGTATTTATGATAGACGTAAGTTAATATAATTGAAATTTTTCTATTAAAAAACGTAGCTTTTAAATCAAATTGTATACTTTCGTGTTTATAACTTTGTACATATTTCGTGTTCCGAAATATTGTTTCACCCTTATAAACGGTGAAAGTGGAGGTGGGAGTCAGAATTCGATAAGCCATGTAACATGATGTTATTAAAATATTGTTCCACCGCTCATATTCATAATATAAGTTCATAATAATTAGGTAACTTATCAAATATTTCACTTATTTTAATTTCTCTAGAGCACAGTCAATCAAACGTACATTATAGCACAGGACTATTAAATTATCACCAATTGACCGTCAGTACATTTGGCCGCCAGCAGTAATATATGTATATATGATAGTTAGATTAATGTGAGATATTTAAAATTATTTACCTGCCATATTACTTAAAGAATATATAGCCACACATTAATATAATATATATATATACAACTATTAAATAGTGTATTAATTTCAAGACATGCTATTAACATACAATACAATATTGAGGTATATTAAACAAACAGTGAACGACAACAACATATTCATGCTCTAGTGGCTCAAGGTTCCATTGTATTATTACATAATATACTGTTTGTTTAATATGTATTAAACTATATATCCTATATATGTATGTTAATAACAAATCTCTGAATAATTTCACAAAATTTATAAAATTAATATAAGTTTTATATTATGTACATGTATTATTGCTGGAGGCAAAATGACCTGGCGGCAAAATATCATCTTCCGCACAGTACGTTTACCTATTCAAAATTTAAAGAATGACCAAATAAGATTCTAATCTAGATAAAATTCTTTCGAAGAAACATTTATGGCCGGTGTACTTTCATAGTTTAAAAAATATAAGTGCACTAAAATAAGTTATTTTTTTACACAGACCTCTGTATCTGATGTACGGAGGTCTGTGGATTTATATTATTGTGATATTTTATTGTAAACTAAACTATTACTATTTTTCCATTCCAGATTATCCGAATTCGCTTCTTCAAAATATGCCCACGCAGACACAACAGAGTCGTACTATGCCAATAAACACTATACATCAAATGCCATCTCATAGTCAGAGTATGCATACTCAATATATGCAACCTCAACCTCCTCAGCAGCCACAACCACAGCATAATATGCTACCAGCACACCAAACGCCAATTCAAACACATACAGCTTCATATACACCTGTTGTTTCCCAGCCAGAAACATATAAACGACCAGAGCGGACCAGAAAACCATTGGTTATTATTGATCCAGACACGAATAAAAAAATGTCAGCTCAAACAGGTAGACCCATTTGACACTTAACAAACATCATTATCATTGATTTTACTTTTTTTATAACTGTCGATTTTATATGTGTCCATTATTATTGTAATAATATTGTATAATTGTAAAATATATTGTTTGCAGTTGTAAATATATTGCTTTACACCCCACTTCAAAGACATCCTGTATATATGTATGCATATGTTGAATATAAATACTTTTATACATACAAATATAAGGTCCTAATTAATTAATAATTGTATGAATAATTCTCTGTATTATGCATATTATGATAATTAATCTAGATGGTAGGATTCATGTCATTAATTTTTGTTAACAGCATAATTTTGTTACATTGTGATCATGTAAATAAATAAATGAAAGAAAGTTTTTTAATAATTTTACTTTATAATAAATTCTGACTACATCCGTTAGAATTATTTATTTGATAAAATTTGGGTTTATTTAGGACAAAAGAAAACATCAACTATAAAAGATAATAAACAGAAGGTTTGTCCAAAGGGGCCAAAGGCAGGTTATCTTATCGTATTGGTCCACAATCTAATTTACAGACTTTAATAGGCAGGTATATATGTATATGTATATATCAATATAGTAAGAAATTGAGTAACAGGATCTACAAAACAATAGAAGAAGGCATATAGGTATTAGCCGCAGCTTGTGATAAGTAGTTAAAATAGCATAAATATCTAACACAATCTAAAAAGCAATTAATGTACATAAACATTCTTTGACATAAATTATTGAATATGATTATAACATATAGTGAAAATTGAATATAAATTTATAGAAGGCAAGTGTGGTGTATCTGTAAATTGTGTGCATATTTAAGCTAAACATTATTTGATGAGACATATAAATGAATATATAGCAGAATGTAATATTTGTGGCTTTTTTTCTGGGTTAAAGTTAATATTTTAATATTTGTTTACATTGCATTTTACTTTGAATTTATTTCTATAATTTTGAATTTCTTTTATTTCGTTTGGGATTTCATTCCATATTATGGAAGCTTCATCAATGATTTTATTTTTATAATTAAAAGAAGCACTAGTTAAGTAAATATTACCATTGTTCCTTGTACCTATGTTATGGATATTTTTAATTTCTCATATATAGGTACCTTGTTTCATAAGATGTATTATATGTTAATCGTTGGATCACTATAAGCTTAACACGTGGTACTATTTTAAACATATGAATCACGTGATCAAACTTAAAAGTTTGGTGATTAATGAAAACAGCCTACACTTATATGTATAATGCATACTATTTTCTATAAAATTTCCATCAAGTAATTAAATTTTATTAAGTATTATTCACTACTTTGTGACTATTTCTGGGATAATTATTGCCAAAGAGATTCCTTTTTAGAATATCAGAGTGGTATAGGTATAATATACCTTCGCGTTGGTTCAATTATCTGATTCTGTTTTCAGGTCAGGTAAATATATGTAAAGTTTATCTTTAAATCGTCAATATACAATAACTTTCGCTTTCGTTATTTTGCTGTTTTTCGGTTTATCGTTTTATTTGTGTATCCATGTTGATCAATTTATTTATTTAATTAATATTAACTTTGACCTCACCCATTAAATTAAATTTTCTTTCATTCATTTATTATTGTGATTGAATTTATAATTTTTATTTTCAGATTAAGTAAGTAGTTTAACTATTTTTATTTGAGTAGATATTTAAATGCTATGACTATAACTATAAAGTATAACTTATAACAATTAACTATAGTATACAGGGTGCTCCATAAGTCCCTACGACCAAGAAAAAATCAAATAGGTCATAATAAAAATAAGTTATCAAAAAATATTTACTAGTTTTTTAATACATTTTGGTACATCAAATTTCTAAGATAATAATATAAACATTAAATGTCATATGAAACGGTCTGTAGGATGTGTTCAATGCACAAAAAAAATTATTCTAAAAGTGCATGTGTTAATTTTTAAAGAAAATTTTGATGGATTTCGTAAATCTTTTCAGTTATTGCCTATTTCAATTGTTCTATATTTGTTGGTTTCCGAGCAATAATTCGAGGTTTGAGAATCCGCAAGAGGGCATTGCCACAGGAAGACAGATCAGGGCTTCGTGTGGACCAAGAGATTGGTCCAAATTTTTCAAACCACCTGTCGGGTAACACGTTCAAAAAAGTTCTTGGTTTAATAAGTGCAGTATGTGCTATCTTGCTGGAAGTGGGTAGAATTTGCAATGCCCCTTCTAAGGCAGGAATAAACTCTTCCTTGAATCAATAGATAGAAATTTATATCTGTAAAATCAATAGATAGTAACTTATATATGTATGTCACAATTTTATTTTATGTTTATTTCTGTTGCTCGTAGGGACTTATGGAACACCCTGTATAAGTATAGTTATGTTTGTAGACTATGAACTTAATTATATCTTGTCATACTCATAGAAAATTGATAGGCAAACCGAGAGGTGTGCAACTCTCTTTAAAAAATATCAGCCTTGCATGTAGAATCGCAATAGCTTGCTATAATGAAGAAAATCTTATGTTATAATTTTTCAGGATAAGTCATTAAATGAAACGTCAATTTTGCATTCGGTAAATATTCGTCAAAAATAAAATTTCTGAATATTCACAAATCCTACAATTAATTATTAGCTGTTGAGGCTATAGTTAAATGGTTGAAACATTTGAAAAGTAATCCCGAGGTTGTTGGTTCGAGACCATCTTCCGATAATAATGACGAATAAGCTATACGTTCAAATCTTGATTCTCTGTTCTTGAACTGAATAATAAATATTAAAATAATTGAGGTAGGTATAACACTTCGATTTCAGTGAATTTGAGGGTAAAAATTTCGATATTTTTGACAAAATTAAACAAACTTATTCGGTAATAGGAACTATATAAAATGCAAAAAAGATCCGACAGTGAGTCACACCGTCACCTAGCAGCATTTAATACTGTTCACAGATTAAAACATTTAACTTTTTGCAACCGATGTGTTTTTAATTGTTTTAAGGCTTCATATGTACGATTGTTCTACTGTTTAATAGTATAAGGAAAATTTTAATTTCTATAAAATTCACGTAAGCCCTTTTTATGCAATGCTAGAAACTCTTATACTTATAGTAAGTGTTTTATAATACGTATCAACTTTTTGTTAAATCACTTTTTTCTTATAGCAAGTATTTGATTAATTATCATAATAACTTTTTTATTCTGTATAGATTTGTTTTATTTAAAACATTAAAATCAGTCTTGATGTTGTAAATTAACAAAATATTCATTATACCTAATGGAATTCCACTAAAAATATTGTATATTCGAAAATAAGTGAAACCACTTGGAAATGTGTTAAAACAAATTTATCGAGTAAAACGAGACCGAGATTTCGATGCAACAATTCACATCATAATCATGGTCAGAAGGGATAAAAAGCACAAATAAAATACTTGCATACACAGAGAGATGAGCGTCGATGAACAAGTTACGTAAGAGACATTATTGAACTAATAAACAAATGTTCAAAAGAGTGAGTTAAGATCAATTTAATGGAATACTAAGACATTTGGCTATACTGCAATTAACATAAAAATCCAGCATTTAAATTGAGCAAGTTATCTTTGTGGAAAATTATAAAAGCAGCTTCTAGAACAGTTCTAACTATAAGTTTACTTTAATTATATAAAATTGCAGATTAAAAATTTGAAATCAATGTTATGGCTAATAGAATTGTTGAGATTTGAGCGTTGCTGAGATTACAATTGACAATAGCTGATTTGTGTTCTTTAATACGTATTTTTAATACATATTTACACAAGGAACCTTATACTATAGTTTGTTTGACTATTATTTCATTGTATCATAATAATTATAGAAACATTTACAATGAGTAGTTATTTTATCGGTTTTTTCCATGCAATATGAAAACTTTTTTATTACCTTTAATTAGGTATGGTAAATAAATAAAATATATAGGTAATAAAAACCATTCACATACTTCAATTTGTGCTTGTTATTGTTATGTTTAAAATAATGCTGATGTCCTCGATAAAAAATGAAATTTCAGATGGAAGTAAAATATATTACCATTAAATGAATATTGATATATAACATTTAATATTTCTTTTAACAATGTTGTTAAATTTGTCATTTGTTATCGTATAAGTATAAAGAAGGCAATATCACAACAGTGTTTAGAATTGTATACGCACTCTATAAATCAATGTAAGATGTATCTATAATTGAAAATAAGAATACAAAATGGGTAATGAAACTACAAGTGAAACAATATTTTATGGAAATTATTGTTAATATAACACAAGTTATAATTTCAAAAATATGTTTAAATAATGAATGGTTACAATTGCATTAAAGTAATCTGATTAATTTATCCTTCAGAGTTGTCACTTATATTATATTTTTATCTTTGTTAACTCCAAAGGTAGATATAATTTAGTAAATCGTTCAGTGCACCATGATAAGTTAATTGTACGATAATATTTTAAAATGCAACATTTCAATAAGAACTTTAGTGTCCATTTAAACAACGTATTTGAAGTCCTCAATATCATTATAGTCCTCAATAGTTATCATTGAAGTCCTCAATATCTGAAAATAAAACAAAATATTATAAAAATGTATATATGTGATTATATAGTCACCTAGTATTATCATATTATTACCAGAAAAGAGATTTAATACTAATGGTTCTATGATGCGTTATTGGGGAAACCAGAAACAAATTCAACATGAAAGCAATATTAACGTCAATTTTCTTAAAGCGAATAGATATGAATATTCTTATATGTAGTACATACATATGTATATATTCTTATACGTAGTACATACATATGTATATATTCTTATTATTCTTATATTCTTCATAACTGTTAAATAATTTTAAATTTTATAAAATATATATTATTAGTCTTAAAAACAAACCTTTGAACAAAAACCTACAGACACAGTGTATATATCACAATGGATATAGAACACATGATATAATAAGATTAATTATCATTTTTTAAATAATAAATTTAGCAATAAATTATAATATATATAATATATGTAACTTATTATGATAAATAATAATTGACGTATTTATTTTAAAATCTAACGATTAACTTAGAGAAATTCTGTTAAAAATGGTGAAGATTTACTGTAAATATATTTTTTCTTGTGTCCCAGGAATTAAAATTTCTATGCAAAATGTGAAATAATATCATTAGCTTTTATAGGAAATACTTTGTGTACAGATATATAATTTACATAAAACCAAAATCAGTTTTTCAGAACAAAGATTATTCTTCAATTTACATACATACAGTGTTCATTATAAAAACTGTATACATAGAAGCATAGAGTAATAATACCGGAGAGAGTTCACAAAAAAGCGTAAATATGTTTGTTTAAATAGTCAATGTTCGCCATTTTATATTCCCACCAAAATTATCAATATATTATCGCGACTTGATATTTTCGAATGTCATCAAAGCCTT
>JAYRBW010071650.1:0-26351 GCA_036023295.1 Invenusta paracnida
TAATTTTGTACTTGATAAAGCCTACGGGTGAAACGTTGTACACCAATATACTGATACATTTAATATCCGAAGACTAAAAATATTTAAGTTAAGAAGATGAAATAGTTTACAACCAAACAATATAAATAATTATAAAATGAAAGCAACAATATCAATATGGTTACAGGATAATATAATTATAAGATTAGCATTAATAATTAAAATGCACCATAACTTGCACTGTTTATTATACAAAATTAAACTAGTTAAGTCTTACTATATTATAAATTCATTATCTGATCAACCACAAGTTTGCACACAAAGGCCGAGCCAAGTCTCAAAGCTAATTGTAGGATTGGTGACAAGGATTTGTTGCTGGAAGTGATCTTGATGTAGTCCTCAATAGCTAGTAAAAGATAGCAGTTTTCTTGGGTGATGGTCAATAGAGTCAAAAGATGAAATGAAGTTGGTGGTCTCTGATGTTGGTAGCAAGTTAGAATTGGTTAGAGACTAGATGGTGATTGGACCATTTCTGCTTCATATGACTGCTTATTTATACCATTTTACAATGAGAAAATATGTGACCGAATCTTGAGTACTGGATGATTAGTGTGAGAAAATTTGATCAAGTTCCATTAATGTATTTTTTAATGATTGCTCTATTGAAAGTTCAAGTATTGAAAATTAGATATTTTAAATTGTGAAAGTCAATTTGGCATGATATATTTTAATTAGGGGTGTGGAAGTTTTATGTAAAGGTTTTTATTAGTTATTTTGAAAGCTTGTTTGGTTTTAAATGCTTTTTAATTAGAGATGTGAAAATCTTTGAAAATCAATTTAGTTTGAAGTATTTCAAATGTAAGTATATATATATATATATATGAAAGTATAATGACATATATACTATGGAATTTTTAAATGTTCAATAAGAAAGGCTTGAAATTCACCAAAATTACCGACCAGCCAGTCACTTGCATTTGTTTTGCAATTTCTCAATCTGGGCATATTTTTTTCACAACGGCAAAATGGTCTAGACCATTAAAGACAACGTTATGTTCATCAAAGAAAATGACTAAACGCAATTCGGATTTCATTGCAGCATCTTGGCTGGAGCCACTTGTTTGAGCAGTAGTACTAAATGCCAGAGTTGGCTGTTTTTTTAGTATATTAACGTTTTTTATATGCAGTTGAGAATTACTTTGAGATGTCACAGCTCGTCTTCCCATCGAAGACATCAAAATCCTTACAGCATACAATATATTTTGCACTCATTATCAAGCTCCCTTTCTTGAGCCACCCCTTGAACTCTTCTTCTTCCAACCAACTTGTTTGAAATACACGTACCGGTTTCTTTGTCATATCTGAAAAGAAGAGGGCAATACACATTATTTATACGAGTACGGATGATACATATCTGATTCATACAACAAGAAAATCAAATCATCGATTGTGCTAGTTCACGATCTCATTTGTCATCAAATTCATTGATATTTAGAAACCAAAATAATTGAAAATGTAGGGCCAGAAAACGTCATTTATCAATTTATTTATACAGAAAATTTACAAGAAAATAAAGTTGTGCTTGTTCACAATCTCATTTGTCTTATAATGTATTGGTATTTAAACAAACAATAATTGTAAATGTAGGGTAGAAGAATAGAATAGTACTTAAAATAAAATTCAAATAAATACCGAAAAATAATAATAAAAGCAGATAAACAAATGTTACATAGCAAAAACAATGGCTGTGTACTATCAGAACAAGTTGTGCTAGTTCACGATCTCATTTGTCATAATATTGATTTTATTTAAACAAAACATAATTGAAAATGTATACCCAACAAAACACATTCCAATTTAATAGTAAGAAAAGGACGGAATAGTACTTAAAATAACTTTAATTAATTCAAAATTACAATCATAACATAATACAAACCAGATTAGATAGTACCACAGCAAATCATCATAAATATCTGGAAAAAAGGAAGAAAACAAGTATAAATTTATGTTGTTTTAATGTATTTTTTATTCACGCATGATATTATATCTTTCACGCATCACGCAATGTATTCGTGCATTCACGCATGTGTGGCAGTACTGAATATTATACAAACGATCTTTGAAAATATAATACCAAAGATATTCGAATGTATCAATGCATATAAAGTAGAAATATCCATACCTACGCATTTTGAATAAATCAAATGACTAAAATCTATCAAACTCTACTACTTTTTCGTTATACTGAGATTGCATACAAAATCTATGGCAAAATGGATAATAGTATATATCAAAATCTAGTTTCAATTTGTTTTATTCTTACCCGAGATGAACTATTTATGAACTCGATAATCCTAACAAACATCATATGAATCAGCTGGGGATGAAAACCATTTAAAACTGATTTTCCTGTATGATAAAAAATGAATAATCAACTAATCAACAGACTATTTACTATTTTTCACATTAAAGTGATTTGATGTTTTTGATTTTATTTATAGTTATTTACTTTTAATGTATACTTAATTTTTATGTATTTTAAAAATTTATTTCAGGTCATGTGTAAGATCAAGTTAATATCATCAATACTATTGGGCTTCATGTTTATTCAGCTGAAATGTGTTGTCATTACAGCCAATAGTAAGGATCTTATTCAAGTACAATACTTAACCCGACATGGAGACTCTTCTCCATTACATAGCTTTCCCAAAGATTTACATTGGAACCACTGGGAGGATGCGGATCGTGGGCAACTTACATTAATAGGCCGATATCAACATTATGAACTTGGCAAATTTCTTCGTCGACGATACAATGATTTTCTTCCGATAGTATTTAATAAAAAGGAGGCCTACTTCAGAAGGTATAAATTGTTTTATTTCACACAGACAGCTGTCATATAACGCATGCATTTATTTACATAACGTTAGTGGTGTACTATTTTGATTTATTTTTAAAACTTTTATTATATCCCTGCTCAATATTGTGGGATGAAGACATGTTTATATGATTTAAATGAAATATGGTAGTACATACAAAGTTTTAAATAAATATTTAGCAAGTTACATAATACAAATTATATATTATTAGTAATAAAATCGCAGTAGTATATTGCTTACTAATAGTTGCGGTGCGTTTATGTATATGTCATGAATTACTATCGAACATAAAGTATGTTTGGTTTACTCCCACAATTAATTATGAATACATTATAAAAATAGTGTATGTTATATTAAATATGTGATAAAACAGTATAGTTATTAGATAAAATCTAAGCTTCGCTTACAGCGTAGCCATGCGAGCTGGATAATTTTCGGAAATTTTAGAACGGTCTGTTTGGATGCCGGTATGCGGTAAAAAATATATCTATGTATGTATCTAATCTGCAAGATGTACTGTGTAAAGTTGATAATTATTAAGTTATATAATCATTTGTGTGCACAGCATATTGCAAACGAAGTTTTATTATCTAAAAATATTTTTTTTATATGGATTTTAAAATGTGTTTTTATATAAATTTTGCAAGGATAGCAAAACGTTTATGTATGTAGATTTCATAGTCAGGGAAATTAATTTCAATCATCTGCTATGAACTATAAATATAGTCACCCTTTATTTTGTTTTATATTTTCTTATTTATCATTTTTTGTCTGGTGAGCGTTTTGACCTGAAGGTTCCTATGAATTCTATACCAATAGTAATAATATGATTATATTTATGAATTTCATTGCCATTTTAGTTTGCATTATCATTGTAAATATTTTGTTATTATTAAATAATATAATAATAAATTAATGTTGGCAACCAAATATAAATCCTATAAGTATGTATATTATATGTCAATGAGCTATAAACTGATCAATCTAGTTCTCAACTGAATTGTTAAGTATTTGCCTGTTAATATTCATGTTAACTTAAGTTAAAGTCGCCAAGTTTAGAAGTTATCAACTAATTTATTTCTATTACACTTATATACTATTAGTATTAACATTATTATTAGTTTAACTTTTAATATTACTATTATAACTAAGATCAAGTAAAATTGACAACACATCAGAATTTATAAAAAAATAACATGCACACATGCTTAATTTAGTATTGTATTTTTAGTAATTTATGTGTATTATAATGAAAATGTCTTTTAATAGTGGCATGCATAGTCATAGACACTGAATTTAGCATTCTTTTGTGTAGTAATTTATCTAGGTATATATATAATAAAAAATTCTTTAAAAAGTGGTATACATGCATGCTCAATTTAATATTGTATATTTTATAATTTATATATATATAATAGATTAATATATTTTATATATATATTAAATAACTTTTGTTCAGATTTATAACAAAATTTTCAATTATACATTTCTAAACAGATGCTCAAAATGATAAAATTGAAAGAACAGTAAAACATTTGCATTTATATGTGGTTGTTATTAAGTATTAGCTTGCTTTTCAGTCAAAATAATGATATCCCCTAGTAGTAATTACAAATTTACAATATATATGTTTTATATCTATATATTATATATTAAAAGTATTAAAGTACAACTGTTTATGAAGTCTTATTTTTTATGATGCTATATATATATATCTATTCTTTAAAGTGTATGAATAAAAATGAGAAAAAGAAATAAGTCTAAAATGTGAGTAAACACTTTTTTCTTGTCTTTATTCTATATACAAAATGAATATAGCTACTATGCAAACTTTTATGACTTGAATAAAATAAGGAATGGTTTTATAGTGAACTTTTTAGGGTTTTTTTACAGGTGTGCTTATCTATTTAGACCTTGCAAGCTCTTTAGAATTTAAGTTAGCAAATATAAAATTTATAACAGTTTTTCTTGTTACTATTTTATTTATTATAATATAGTATTTTACCTAGTTACTTAATATATATACTTTATTTTGAGGTTTAATATATATTTATTATTACAAAAAATAATAACAAATAATATTTAGTATAAAAAGCTGAATAAATCAAAATTGTTAGTGTTATTTTCTTAAAAATCTTAAGAAATAAAACAATGATGTTGGATAAAATGTATTATTTTTAAGATTTTTTTAAATATAAAATGCTTTAAATGCATAAGAATTTAACATTATTTTGTTTTACTTTAGTTTCAATAATGTTCAAACACAAATTTTAAATATTTCAAATTTTGTAAGTTACTTATGTTCTATCAAATTAAGTTAATTTTTCATATGTGTACATAATTTTTAATAAAATATGTCAACTACTATTGTCATTAATATATATTACTAACCAATAAATTCAATCTATTATGAAAGTTTTGTTCATAAATTGAACATTAATATATTACCAAAACTACTAAATACTAAACCATTTAGAAAAATATGACATGCATGTTGACACACCACATTTTCAATTTTTCCTGCCCTAATACTAATTAGTCTACATGGTTCAGTTGGAAAATTTAAATTACAAAAACATAGTTTTGTACTACAATTTAAAATAGTACACACACTAAAATACTATATACTTAGCTAGCATAAAGCAAACTATTTTTATGTTACATTAAGCAATATATACAAAAATAGAATGCACAAATTGCTCCTGACCAGATGTACACTGTATGTAATGCTGTTATTTTATGATATATTGAACCTGTATACCTGTCAATAAAGATAGGATAAAACTTTGGTGTATTTTTATTGCAATAAATGTAAATAAAATAAATACAAAATATGTTATACAATTATTTTTATTACATATTATATATTCTTATTATCTATTTATGGTCTGTCAGAAAAGGTGTCTGCATAAAATGGAAATATTTTATATGAATTTATAGGAATATATATAAATAGCCTTATTTCTTTCTTACTCTCTACTAGATGAACAATCTTGTTTAAACCTATATAGTAAATTTTGGTGGCTCCAATGATGAGTCATCCATGCTTGTGCAAGGCAAGAAATGCTAGATATATATAATACAGTATAACAGATAGATTTTCAGACAATCAAATGTACATGACATTAAACACTGATATTAAAAGTAAAAATGTGAAAATGTGTGTGTGAATTAGAGCTACAGCAATATGTTAATTTTAGGAGTATAGCTTAAATAATAAAAGTTTTTCTAATAGCAAAAATAACTAGTTTTGTCTATATTTGCTATAGGAATACAAAAAAAAGAGAGAAGAAGATCTTCTCTTTTATATTCATATGACTTAAATGTAGACAAAACAAGTTATTTTTGCAATCAGAAATACTTTTTTATATATTTAAACTATCCTCCTATAGATTACATATTATTATTGCAGCTCTATTTCATGGGCACATTTTTATAGTTACTTTAATTTGCTATAAATTACTTTTTATAGCAGTGCTTTATGTCATGTACTTTTGCCAATTGGAAATCATAACTTTTAATTAGCTGGTCACATTATTTTAACTAATAATTATAGTAATAAATAATTATAAAATAGATAGGTAATGTAAAATAAAAATAAAAAATAAATGTAAAAGTAAATTTCGAGTGGGTGAAATTTTTTCTGTGAATAGAAATTTTCAAGTTCTAGCCTGGTGGACAGGTGACTCTAAAAGTTAATTTCGAGATCTGTATACATATGTGTGTTTTTCCACATGAAATGTATAGGTTTAATATTTTAATAATAGATTTATTCAGTGAAAGAATGAAGTCTACTTAGATCAAGTTATCTCAGTTTTTTTTATTTTAAATTTCAATATTGTAATGTAAAACACTATTACAGCAGTACAATATAATTTTATTATACAACATTTTATTTAACACTATAAATATTATTATAAAATTGAATTATTTAGTAGAAGTCAATTATTAAATTTATAAGCTGTTGTAGCTATGAATTGTTTGGCATATTGTGCTGCGTTTAATACATTAAAAAATAACCCTTGAAAATCCTTGACTTTTAAGCTTAGGGAGGTGTATGAACCCTGGTGTTAGAAGAATGAGCTGTGATTGCCACTTTGTTCCCTTGCTCGGGTATGCAGTTATTTGATTGTGGAGTATATGTATAGTTTGTAGCATGTCATACAGGTTGTTTTCTATACATTTTTTGCAGTGACATGTTTTATAGTATTAAATAGGGCAGTTTGCTGATATTATTTCAAGGCTCCATACAAGTATTCTTTTTCTACACAATAACTACAATTATATTTTATTTAGTAATCATTTTTCAAATCTATGCTGCATTTTTTCTGTGTTATACATAATATTTATGTTCACTTTTTTATTAATAAATAAAATATCATTTTAAGATGACATCTCTCATTCAACTTGTCTCCACTCAAATTGATATAATTATGTATAAAAAACACACTATACATTATTAATCTATAAAATTGAAAAACTTTATTCATTATATTTAAATAACTGTTTAAGTATTTATTTTATAATTATTTACTACCCATAGTTTATACATTTGGTATAATAATGTATTTTTCATATCTTTAAAAACGAAGGCCAGTTTAATTAAATATATATATGTACTACAATAGTACACATGCATACATATGTATGACATAGATTTGAAAGTATTTGAATAACGAAATTAAGAGGTAAGTATATTGGATCAGTTTATGTGATCTGTATTCTATAACCTTTTTTATTGTTTTCTAAAATCTGTAAAAAAAGGAGTAAAGCACTGTTAAGTATTATAAAATATTGCAAAATATTTAAATCAAGTTAAAATAGTCCCTAAAAGTACATTGTAATAGAGTATTGCATAATTATACAGGGTGTTCGAAAAATGATAAAAGTGAAAATACCAACCAAATATCAGTATTCTTGCCAAATAAGAATAGTGTTAATATTTCACACACTGGATCCAAACATTCATTTGTTTGGCCAATTACATGTGAGGATGATAAACTGATTGACTGTATTCTGTACATTCAGCTTTAAATATCGGTTGTTTTTATTGTCTATTGCAATAAAGATTTTTGTACATAATTTCTGTACTTAAATCTGTGCATTCAGTTTTGAATTCTGTTTACAGTTTTAGCTGCTTTTAGCATGCAATGATAGCATGTTTATGAATACCTGCTTTTGGTCTGATGAAGTGTGGTTTCATCTAAGTGTGTATGTAAATTCGAAAACAGCAGATATGGGCATTGGGCAATCGACAATTTCATTGAAGCCCCACTGAATCTCCTCAAGATTGGAGTTTGGACAGCCATGTCAGGCCAATGCATTTTTTTGCATTTTCAACCAGACAGTTAATTCAGAGGTGTATAAAACATTCATTATGCAATTTCTTTCGACATTGACCAAAACTGAAATCGAAATAGGGTGGTTTCAACAAAATAATTCCACTGTTCATACATTGGTTTGAGCTCTATGTCTTCTGGAGCAATACTTGGTCAGAGATTGGTGTCAAAGGGTTTGTTTCTGGCAAGGTCTCCTGGTATACCCTCACCTGACTTTTATCTTTGGGGCAGTATAAAAGATAAGGTAAATGCAAATAACCCAACAACAATCAATCAACTTATAGAAAATACCCAACAAGAAATTGAAGTAATTAAAAAAAATGCTTAAAAGATTGACATCAAGCATGTGTCATCGAGCTCGATTATGTCAAGAATAAAATGGTGGCCATTTTCAACATTTATTCTAATGTTTATATAGATATTGTTGTTAATAATCATATTTTCTCTGTTACATATATCTTCGTAATAATTCATGTACATAATTATGTTTTAGAAACATTTTGAGAAAAATTAGTTTGTATTTTCACTTACACATCATTTTTCAAACGCCCTGTATATAATAATGATATTTATATAATAAAACTTAAGTTATTTAGTATTTAACTACATATACCTAGAATGATAAATATATATTATAACAGTTTAATGATATTTTATAATCTGGTATCTAATATCAATTCTTTGGGCAAGTTTAGTATATTTTCTATTTATATTTGAATAATTTTAACCAAATTATGATGATTATTATAAACTTGATAAAAATATGTTATATCAAATATTAATGAAAAATATAATTTTAAATAGGAAGTATAATATACAGATTATTAAAAGAGTTTGCCCAATTCTTCCAAGGGTTTGGATCATGTTTATGGAAAATATTGATAATTACTTCTAGAATATAAATACATATAGTGGCACACATGGTATTTAATTTACACTCAACTTCTTTGTAGTTGCCTATTTAATTTGTATATATATTTATTTTCAATGGAAACATAAAAAAACTTATACATTTTAGGTTGAAATTGGTTACAAACGAAAATTAATGTATTGCTTAGTTCTTTACATTTTGTAAAATGATATTATTGTTTCATTTTCAGATTTATATTTTAGTATTAATATTATATATATATATTTCTCTGAATCTCTATTATACGTTTGTTTAAAGTTGTTATACATTACTCCACTCTACATTCAACCTTTGATAAAGAGTTCTTACCTAGAAATATAATGTGTTATTTAATTGTAATAATTATAAATTTCTTATCTTAATTAAAATTTTAACTTTAATTCTAATTATCAACAGCATCACCAGCTTTTCTACTCAATTTCAGTTGAAATTAATAAATAAATGTTATTATTAATTGAAACAACTTATAGCTATAATGGTTCTTACTATATGCCATCTTAAAAGAAATTGTTACTTTATGTTGTATGGATTAATATTTCAACTATCAATACCAGATAATGATTTGTATATAGACTAATAACTTTGTATTCAAGGGCTAGTTTTTTCTCTCTCACTATTTTCAATAATTTTACCCTTTTCTTGTCTGAAGTCATATACTAGGTACATATATCTATAATGCATTTAACTGTATCTTATTTCTCTGCTCATATTGAAACTTAATATAATGTTTATAAAGTAATTATTATTAAGAAACATCTATTTGTTGTTTTCAGACATATGTCTAACACAAAAAAAAGATGTATAGATACATCTAAATATATTACAAATGAAATTTATTTCATTTTTTGTTTATTTTTGTATTGCATTTATCTTTTTAATGTTAATTTTATTCTGATATATAGTCTAGAATAACCTTAAATATTCCTATCAAAACTAATATTATACCAAAGATAATTGGAGGTAATGATTTTAATATAATTATCAAGGAAGCACTACTAGTAATGTATGAATGTATAAGGTATACAATTATCATTTTATATTTCTTTCATAATTCTACTAAAAACTATATTTTATATACCTTGTGTATTTAAATATGTCTAAATCATGATGTGATTAATTATCTTTAATTAGAGTGAAAAATCAAATAATTTAATGTAAATTTATACAATTTATATATATGATGATTGTAAATGTAATTAATAATAAGAAAAAATAGCTGGACGGTATAAATTTTGATAACTAGCTGAACTATCAACTAAGAAGTGCATTAAATATATATGTACATATATTGTAAAATGAGTAAATATGCATGAATATCAATATGTTCTTTAATATAAATCAATATACAATAAATACACAAATATAATATAATTACAATATGCATTGTTGCACACCTTATACACTATTAAATCATAATTATAGATCTAAACTACTATTAATGAAAAACTTAATTAAAGTATAATCTGGCAAAAATTAATACACATTTTAATATCGATATTTTCTGTTGCTATTTATTTAGGTTTGATGGCAGAATTAGAACATCAATGCATAGAGATAATATACTATTATATTTACAAAAACATTGAATTAAAAATAACAATCTCAAGTTTAGTTACAATGGTTATTAATAATGAGGAGTTTAGTTAAAATTCAATTGACATAACAAATGCCCATGTACTGTTTATTAAAATTGATATATTGTGTCATAAAATTATTTTTCAGGTTTTTTAATTTTATTAAAATTATTTATCAAATTAATTTCAGGTATATACAAATGAGATCCATGACAGAATAAATTAGTCTGATTACTTAATGATTTCTTACTGTTTTTATTGCTAATTTTCATATTATAGTTGTATTTTAACTAGTATTTGGTACTTTCTCATCTGTGTATTTATTTATTCCAGCCCATTATTAATGTGTTGCTCCATTTATTTAGTATGTGTCTTTAATTTACTGTTAATGTTATCATTATATTGTTATCAGATTATTAAAAAAAAGCACACAAGACGCGTTATTGTTTTTTTATTATTTCGAAATCAACTTGATTTAATTTTGTTTATTGATGCATCTGTATCATTTTTAGAGGAATGCGTGTCTTCTCTGGAAAATATCTGCGTCCGCTGGATCGCCAAGAATCTTCAGTTAATCACGGAGTTAGACCTGGGCCCACCCAAACGCCTCCGCTTCAAAGATCGGACGGCCCGCCTTGTACCCCGTCCCGCTGAGAAACTTCTCCTTCAGCTGTGCAAACGTGGCCTTCTCAACGATGAGACTATTTTGCTCTTCAATCGAGACACAGTTAGCCTCATGTCTCCCGTCATCAAGGACTCTAACGTCTCCTCTAACAGTCTTAAACTTCTTAACGAGTTCCAGTTGAGCAACCTCTCAGCGATCAATCTGAACCACGTTACCCTCAATAATTTGATCGGATGCCTGGGCGAATCCTCCGTCAAAAATCTCACCTATCTCAACATATCGAGCACCTCAATTCTGTGCGAGAACAAGCTCCCAATTGTCGTTTCGTTGTGCCGGTTCAAGAACCTGCGAGTGCTTAATGTGAGCAAAACTGAATTCACAACACAATGTTTGCAGACAGTGATAAAGTACCTGATCCGCCTCACCCATCTAAATATTTCGCGCACCCATGTAAAAGATATCGCCCCATTATCGCCGCTTCGTGAGACTCTTGAGTGTCTCATAATGCACCGGATCGACTTGGCTTGTATCGAGTCGGGAATGAAGACTGTATTGGAACTGCGCGCTTTGTACCAACTTGAGTTGTCCGATGCACCACAAGAACACCCGGCTCATCAAGGCCGACAGACGAGAAAGTGTCGTCTGAGTGGGGACCTGTTGAATGCCTTCTGTGGTCCCCACGCTCTTCCCGCCATCACCTATCTGGATCTGTCGGGGAATAGTCTATGTCTCCAGTTGGATAGTATCAGGTTTGTTTACTCACAGCTAGAAGGCTTGAGGTTGACTTTATACTTTATATACATTATATAATTGACAATGAATGCGTACTTAGTTAAAAGCATACATGCTTAGTGTTACACCACTTCTATCTATAATACTCACACATTTATTGAAATATTTATCGTGGCTAATTAATTTATCGATTGAGCCTTCTACATTCCTGTATGAATTTTCAGACTACTTAAGGCTTTATTAGGAACGCTTAGTGCGGCTTATAGGCATAATAAATAATGTTTTATTATATGGTTTTCTATGGGTAATTTTTTTGAAATTAGTGTATAATTACTATTATATATCTTAGTCTCCCTTGTATCAGAATTTGTAAAAAAATTCTAAACAAATATATCTACAAATTTTTTATATAACCTTGGTATTTAATGTTATTAAACTTAAAAGTTTAATAATATATTATGCTAATAACCACAATTTTATTCGGCCTCGAGATTCGTACAAAAATGCCATAATATTGATACCTCTCCACCCACACCTTCCTCTAAAATTATGAAAATTGAGTTATGAAAGATAAAACATATCAATAAAGGGTATCATTTTAAAAACAGATACCCTGGAAAAGTTTCGCGCTATGCGTAGATATGTTTATTTTAATGCTATTACTTATTAATATTATAGTCTTTGTATTGCATAGTAGGCATGTTAATTCATGAACACGTCAGCCAGTTGTGCCCCGGGTGTACAAATTCAAAAGTTTTCTGCTTTAATAAACAATTGTGATAGTATATATAGTATATTGAAGTTGCCTATATATTTGTGCTTTCGTACAGTCTTCCAGGATGAATGCGCGCCATTCCATATGGCTTAAGTTGATCAAGTCCTGTATGAAATTCTATTTTCCTGCGAACGGGCTCACCCTCCTGGAAGGCTGGTACTAATAATTTATTGTGCTATTCATTTTTGTGAATATCCCAGTGTGAAAAACTATAGCTTATATATATATGGTTATCCCACATAATATATCTTCAATACGACAAAAATATTTGAAGTTATGCCATTCACAAGCTTCGTCAAAGAAATTATCTCGACGGAATGACATCGTGAAAGAGTTGTTTCATTTTCGAAACGAGTTTTTTCTTTTGGTACAGTTCCAAATGCGTAATATTCACATTTTAAATGATCACGTCAAGCTAATGCAATTTGATACTCCACTTATACACCGTCAAATGGACCAGATGAAATGTCTGCTGCGTCAGTTTTCTGCAACATTTATGTTACCAAATAAGTTGGACAACATCACCAAGGCAACTATTTAAGATCCACAATGTCATATTCAACCATACAAACTTTATTTTGGCTTGTCACAACAATTCAAATTTAATGAGCATAATCTCTTCAGTTTGGGAAAGACCGTTCTACCCGGCCTTATCAAGTGTGCTATCTTCTGGAAAAGCTACCTTTCAAGAATGAACTGCTGAGTGCATGTTCTGATATTGACCCTGCGCATCAAATGTCAGATCAAACATCTGATGATTTAAATTTTTTGAACAGGTCAATTACTTGGAGAGGAATCGACAAAATGGTGGCCGAATTCGAAATTAGAAAATATTGTTGTGCCTTACAGTCAGATTTACCATCCTATGAAAACATCGGCATTGATGAATATTGTGCCAAAGTTGACAACATGAATATTTTCCCAAATTTGGGTTTAATGATGAAAGCCACACGTACTTGCTTCAATGGTCCTAAAGTATAAGAAGGTTCATTCACTCTAATGAACATGACAGCAACAGAATACAGACCATCTTTGGAATTTGCCTCACTAAGTGCTAGTCTTTCCGCGCAATATCGGGCAAAGGTTCTGCAACATTTCAGCTACCCAAATCACACAAAAATTGCCCAGTTGACAAATTTATTCCACTGCATGGAAGAAAAGAGTTCAATACCGATCTGAAAAGGGGATACTGAATCTTCCATTCAGTTAACAGATAACAAACGACAGAAGCTTGATGATGCAAACAAAAAGCGTAAATATCTTTTGGCTGAGAGACGGAAATGGCTGGAAAAATTGGTGCCACAGCTTTATAACCGTCAACGTAGCCTACATAATTAGCCAAAAATCCAACGCAAACGTGATGCATCGCAAACTTTTGACAAAGAACCTGTACACAAAGCTTTGCCAAACAATGATCCCATAGATGCTTTACTTGCTAAACGATTTAAAGGTGTTCAAATTGATATCCGCAAATTATTTTTTAAATAGCCTCACTTATTACTTGGGTTTTCTTTATTAGTCATGAATTTACGCTGATTATCGTTATTTTAATACAAAAAATTGTGACATAAGTTTAAGAGTAATGACTTTCTTTGGGATTCTGAGAGTTATAAACATGATAGTAGGGGTACTGTTTTTTCTAGATATTTCATTTCTGTAATTAAAACGCTAAATTTCTATAGCCAAATTTTTAACTTGTACACTCTGACAGGGTATTAATCTGTATTTTTACTCCGATGCTATGTGTAATATTACATACAATACTAATTGATTTTAATACATGTTTCAATCATTTAAAAGTTCAATGAAACACGGATTTTATTATTTATAGTATACAATATCAGATTTATGTACATTATTCTTTTATCTTAAATTTGCAATAAACGAGTTTGGTACAATTATTTTCTTATCCATATTTTCATATTGGGATTTCCATATTTCCATATGTGATCAACAACAATTGTGTTTGAATAAAATCTGAAGCATTAGAAATTTTATTTTCTGGTGACTTTTACACCTTTTTGATTTAAAAAGTTATAAAACAGTTGATATTAATTCTTAACAAAAATGTAATTCTTACCTACAGAAAAACGATTTTTTTAATGTCTTGTTTGAAGCTTTTTTTAATTACGGTTATGTAAAACACCTGTTCTGATTTTGTAAGTGCTTGAAATATGTTTCAGTTTCCGCCTTTTATGTGTTAAAATCCTTAGCAAACGTTTTCAGAAAAATCTATCTTATTTTATCGGTATTTTACAAGTTTTTAAATGTTGTTTGTAGGTCTTTTCCTACAGTCTAATACGTTTAAAACAGCTAAATAAATTGGGGGCATAGTTGGCATATTAATGCATGTATAAATGAATAATTGTTATGTCACATTTTCTCGTGCACTTTTTGTCAACTAATGTTATAACTGAATAACTCTTTTATACTTATAGTTATAATAAGTGTTGAGTTTCCTTCGAAATGGCCTCCATTATTTTTAAATTTTGTTTTAAAAGGCTTTGCCCCAGATCCCCTCCAGGGGCTCCGCCTCTGGACACCGCCCCTCACCACCCAAATACTCATTCGCTTCGCTCGCTCGTATTACTACATTTCGTTTTTTCAAATGAGAAAATTACGAGCCCTGGGTATAGCTTAAATATTTTTGAACAATCGAATTAATCTATTTTTATGTCGCGTTTGCAAGTTAATAGACGCTTGTAGTTATTCATAAATAATCCAGCATCCATAAATAATTCCTCAACTTCTATCATCCAACAGAAAGTTCATCAACAATCACCCTCGACTTGAGTTCATCGGTTTGGCTTCTTGGAACACGGACAGTGAGCCTCAACTGAAACTGATCAAATACTTGCAACAAGAGTTTCCCGATATTACTGTAACTATGACCTCCATTGATGAATACTGACAATCATTTGGTGTTTTATAGAACTTGTTGCACTCATTCCTAGTAGGAAACTTTTATAAAAAATTATCCTTGACTTACCTTAACTATTCAGCGTTTGCAATATTTATTTTGCCGAACAGCAAAATTATATTACTAAATTTACCCCCTTTTATCTGTTGTCTCATTAATCAACATTTTTATTTAATAAATCCATTATTTTTATAAACTTCATGGTTTACGTACATTGTAAGAAAAAGCCTTAGTATCATTTTTAAGTGTATATTTTTGGAATTTTTCTAAATTTCGCGGAAACGATTGAAGCCTGAAAATTAAGAATGGATATTATACTTTTACTAGTTAATCAAATTAAATAAAAATTAGGATACTGCATTACTGAAAGGTAATAATCTTTCTAAATAGTTTCAAATTCAATCCAATTTTAGAAATGTATTACGATTTTTAGAAATTTGGAATTAGTTAAATTGTGTTATTCTTATTAATTATATAAATGTATATTTGTCCTCCGGTTTTTGTCCTCTTATTTTTTTATTTATTCTCCTCACTCCTCTCCTCTCCTTTCCCTTTTCAAGATGACCGGAGATTGTGGGACGACAATGCTACTGAACACTCTAACCCGATACAAAGACCGGTGGCAGTACCTACAGAGCGCACTCAATCACATCTTCGAGTCGACACGATTTGTCGAAGAAGCGCAACCAGATCTCTTGGCTGTACGTACCAAATTATTGATTGTTATCTAAAATTAGGTTTTAACTTCGAAACATCTCATACTCAATTCTATTATAAACTGTATATATGTATACAATATGTTTGACTTGTGTGACTCATCATTTAATCAATTTTTCTAATAGTTTTGTTAAAGTGTTTATTTTTTTCACACTTGATTTATCCAGACTGGAATTTTTGAGTAATTTTTGTCAGTAGCTATTTAATAGGTTTATCTATATTACATTTACCTTCTATTTATTATAAAATACCACTTTGAAAGCACTATTTGAATTGTTTTTGTTTGTGAAAATAACTTATAGCTGAATTTAAAGAAGGTCAATTAATAGTTACACAAATTAAAAATATATAGATTGTTGTCTTTTTCTAGCCTTAAAAGCAATATTTATACATTTTTATACATTTATTGACGAATCGGAATAAACATAGGCATTTAGCAACAATAGTGTTATTTCACCACGAGCAAGAAATACAAATAGTCTTATTCCACTAGAACTAAATTATGTATAACATAGTTATTAATAACTGTTTACATTTAACTGAATCATAATATAATTTTATTCGATTTAGTTAGTTGATTACTTTATTAATATCAAATATTATTTTTTTGAATCTCATAACATGATTAACAAAATTATATAATATTATAATATGCTTGAAACTAAAAGAAGCTTATTATTTTACAACTATTTTTTGTATTCAATGAGATAAATAAAAAATCGAAGGACCTTTCCTTAAAACTGAAAACGCTTTTTTTTGAGTAGTAGTCAAGCTGCTCTTTAGATGAATTGAAAGTATTTCTAAATTTAGACGTACCTACACAAACTATTGTATTGAAATTTGTTTACAAAATATATTTTTATTTCAATATGTTGCAATTAATCATTATTTTAATCGCTTCAAAGAATCACGTGTTTACTTATTAGTTTATAGTGAAAGAAACCTCACCTCTCTTGTGTATTTATTTAGTACTATTCTGTTTTTGGTTGAAAGCTTACTAACATGTCAGGCTTGATATAATTGCGTCGATAATTCAATTCATAATTTAGCTAAGCTGCTATCGTTGGTATCTAACTAGATTATTTTTTATTCCAAATTAATTATTACAGTTATTTAAGTGGACTCTCTTACTTCTCTATAAATGCAGGCCTACTCTGATGTAAGAAGGTAACTATTGATAGATTACTGGAGTGTAAGGCAATAGTCTAAATACTACTTTGAAAAGTAATAGATTTCATGTTAGAACAGTTTACACTCAATTTTTATATTTTATGTGAAATACCCAGTGGATACAACTATTATTAATTTTACTTATTTACAAACTGACCATAGGCGTAGTACTTCGGTAGTTCTTTATTATCTTCCTAAAATATAATTATTTAAATCAACAAATGTTGCTTAACCTAAGTTTAGCCAAAACATATTCTTGCTTAATAAAATTACTATTACTTGCGATTCAACTGTATAATTAAATATAAATCTATCGGTAGATAAATGTTTTCTCCCGATTTAACGAAATATTAACATCTCAAAGGGAAAATAAATATTTTGCAATTTTCCTCAAAGATAAGAATAGTTTATTTTTTTCTTTGTATACATTTAAATATATTTCTTGGTATTGTATATATTTGATATTAAGAATTTAAAATTATTGGCATTACATTTACAATTTTCTATAATATTGAAATATACACTTAAGTATATTATGTTTTATTAGTATTTTCTGAATGTATCTTATTATGTGTTTATTTTTAACACATTGTTTCGGTATTGCCAGTGCAGCTGTGAAGTAGAAAATGACACTTCTAATTCTGGCGCACTATAGATTGTTATCGATTGATTTGGGTTCATCGGCGACATTACAGTTTCCATAGTGGATCAACTGTCGACTGCAGTCTACGAGTTACATACCTTATGCGTTTAATTATACACAATATGGTGATTATGTATCACCTGAAATATTTATCACACTACTTAGCACATAATAATATTACCTACAAGATGATGTTACTCTATGACGTGTTGATTTCTAAAGATAGGTATGAATAGGTTGCGCCATACCTTATTATACAATAGTACTATGAATTCAATTTTTTTATTATGACGAAGCAATAATAAATAACACGAAGCAATATTTATAAATATGTTTTTTAAAAACTATTAGTTATAAGGAAACTATTGAAATAATCATTATAGTACTTATTTGAGACGCAATATTAAATTTTTTTAACTATATACGTTTTTCGTAAATATTTTTAAATGAGTAATTTATAGATGCAGGTATTAGATTACTATTGACGATGTACAATTTGGCATATACTACCTGATACTATATATTATAGTTTAATGTGCAATAAATATAGTTTTATCTTATATAGATGTTAAAAGCATGCTTTCAATTGATTTATAATCAGTATTCAAACGCGATCGATAATTATTAACTTTATTGTATTTATAGAAATCATTAAAAACTTCGAATAGTAATATTTTGACATTTTAAAGACAGATTTCGAATTTTTATATACAATTCTGTTTTGTGCAAAATTAGATAAGAAATTGCTATAAATTCTATAAAATTCCAAATTAATTAGCTTATGAAAGTTCTTAAAAATGTGTAATGTTATAGGCAAGACAATTTCCAACAAAGCTAATAGTTCGATCTGGAAGAAATACATCACCATATATGGTTTTCTAGGACAAGTTAAAAGACCGGATTAAGCTCTCATTGCCTAACTAATTGATACTTCTGCATTGATTTTGCCATAGAAATATAGTATTAACTACTACAAGGGAAAACATTCATCCCCTTGTAGACGCATGACACGAAACTTTTAAATTATAAAATTAACTGTTACGTTGTATACTGCCACAACTTAACATTCCTATTTAACGCTTCGTTCGTGGAGGAGAGGGGTTTATATGTTATACTACTTTTAGCCATTCCCTATAGTATGTTAACATAATCAAAATTTTATTTAACACTTTCATTAGTTAGATTGGAGTGTTTTAGTTACTGAGTAAACTAATTGTGGGTAATGCGTTTCATCGTTCAACCAATATCTACAATAGTTCCTCTACGGACGAAGGGTTAAGTAAACTCATTGCTTCAATTGGTTCAAATACCTACGTCACTTCACTGTGCTGCATAACTTATAAGTTATAGGCGAGTTGCAACAATAATTTGCAAGTAAAAATACTATCTGATCCAAACATATCTTTTCGAGACATTATCGAGATTTAAATTAAAATTTTATCGAGATTCTTCAATGAACGCCTCTTTTCAATAGTTGTTGGATTGACTGATCTATCGTGAATTTTAGGAAGCGTTCTCTATATACAATTTACAAAAAGTCATTCTTCCCTAGGTATAAATAAATGCTGTTGTCATCAATTTAAGTAAATCTCCCTTCAAATAGTTATTTTAATCTATTTCTATGGATTTTAGATTGGTATACTGATATGGATATATAGTGATAGGAAGAAATGAAAGTAAACTAAGCTGTGTTTCTATTGGTGTCATTATGAAGTACACAATTTCCTTTCTATGAGCTTGTTCATCCATTTTAAGCAAATTGGAAGATTCATTTTGTTTAAATTCAGTATAAATATATGTACCTTTACTTTCCTATCACTTAACTTTATCTATGACTCGATATATTTAATCATTAACCTTTCGGACTTAAGATCTCTCTTTTTAGAAACAACATTACAAGACAATTAACTTCACTCAAAGTAATAAATTTGCTTATGGTTAAAAAAATTTATAGCCCATGAAAAGTTTTTGCCAATCCCGTTTTGCCAAATAACGTTTTATAACGTTTTTTAAGTCTTTCATTTACGTTTTTGAGGTCCAAAGTCGACAGGATCTTTTTCAAATCCTTTTTTTGATAACCTACAAAAACAAAAAATAGCTCGAAATGATGATCTCGCGATTTTAAGAAAACTAGAACTGGAACTAGAACTTGAAAGTTTGATTTTCTAGAGATGCATTTGATATTTTTTTGCATCTAGGGTTGAGCCTAAAATGATGGTTTTTGTGATCTTTAAGATTAATGATTAAATCGATTCCACATTTTCAAACGCTGGAAGTTGAATAATTTCAATGTTTGCGAATAATTAAAATGTTTGCGAATGCTGCAAAAGCAGAATTTGGACATTTATGTTTTTTGACAAATTTAAACTTCTTCTACGGATATATGTTTTAATTGATTGAGCTGAAATTTTGCATATGTACTATTGTTAACATACTTTGCAAATATCTTTTGAGTATTTAAGAAATATTCCCTTTCAAAAATATTGAAAAGGTCTTGTTTGTGAAAATATGCATATTCTATGATCAGCGTTAACTCCGAATTAAAAATTTCTTTCACACAGTGGAATAAAATCACCTAAAAAGCTTTTAAAATTAGTAATAAGTTACAAACAAATTATCCTCTGATCACATGATAATTTTCACGATTTTGGCCAATTTTCAAAAAAGTCTACGGTTGTCACTTTTAATCAACCAATCAAAGTGAAATTTTATGCATATTTTCCTCTAGCTGAGGCTCTAGCAATCTCAAAAATTTCTACCCTATCGGTTAAGTTCTAAAAATGCAGTTTAGATTGTTAATTTTATCAGGATTTAAGAAATTTGGCTCTAGATGATTAGAGTAAATTGTATAAAAAATCTGATTCGATGTTTGTAATCAGCATCAAATTCTACATCAGATAATACTTTTGATATCGGAAAGAAATTCTGCACATAATATATCTCAAGGAGGTGTCCGGGGTGCCTTAACACATATCGAGAAAGATACTTAAGTGAGGTCCTAGTAACATTTTTATAAAAAAACTGATATCATATATTTAAATATTTATGTATTTTATATTTTGATATATAACAAAACAAATAGCACAAATGTAATAAAAATGAGTAATTCAATGTTTTTTTTCCTACAACTGATATTATCCAACTTGCAGTTTGGAAATTGCATTCTTTTAAGCAAAATTAGACTACCCCATTTAAAATACAATTGTTATTGTTCTAACTTATAATTATTATTTGTCATGATTTATATCAAACAAATAAGCAAATTCTCTACAAAACCTGTAAGTTTTAACATTTTACGCTCAAATTTTCCTATTTATCGAGAATTATTTTAAAATAATGAAGTAAACAAATATGATATATATTTATTAATGGTCAATAGCCAAAATGACTACCTAAAATATATGGAACTACAAGCGACAAGTTATTATTTGACTCACAATTTGACTTAAATTTAACACACAAGCATCGAAATCTTAATAATGGCATGATGTTTCATTTAAAATGAATTTCACTTTTTATTAACTGTTTCTGTATTTTCTTATGCAAATGTTCACTAAAAGTAATTGATTAGTTTATATTTTTATGTCCTTCAAAATCTTTAGGCCCAAAAACCAAAGCAAAGTTTGAACAACTATTCGATATAGTTGTGAATCAGCGTGACCTTTCCTTCACGAATGGCACATTTCGTCATAAAAAATGTGTGTATTTTATTGAGTGCTCCATGGTTATCTATATATTATGTATTACTGTGTAATTTGACGTTTGATTTTATTTGCAGTATTGTTTTAACCCCCCCTCCCTTTTATTTCCAGGCAGTATTACAAGCAATGCGGATGCACAAACGGCGAGAGAATCTCATCCTTGCGGGGACAGCAGCCGTCTACAACTTGACCCGAGGACAACAGGGCCTCGATCTCCCAATGGATTTGCTCAACAGGGCTGTTCGGATCATTCTCAACGCGATGGAGGCTTTCCCTCGTAACCGACAGCTTCAGAAGAACTCTTTTCTCACTCTTTGTTGCGATAGTGTGCTTCGTAGAGCCGTAAGTTTTAAAATTACCTAGACACCTTCGTATTAACAGAAAAAGCAAAAGAAGTGTAATCGAATTTACAGGGTTTTTTTAATATAAAAAATAGATTTTAGAAGAAAAAAGTATGTAGACAGACAGTCATGATAGTACTATATTTCGGTTTTAGAAGTGCGTAGGAGACATTATAATTATATTCCTTAAAAAATCTCTAAATATTGTTGAGCACTAAATAGTACCGAACGTGTGTATTTAAATTCTATGAGAAATATCAAGGTTGCACACTATATCAATGTAAACTTCTTGTAAAGTTTACAGTGTCATTTATTAGCATAACTGTCAAATTTAAACAGTAAAAATGATTGCGCTTCTTAAATCCTTTACACAATAATTTAACTTCTGAATATATAATTGAATCTAACTAATAGCATAATGGCATGACAATTTAATTCATATCTAGGATATTTCTATAGTTCATAAAAATGGATTGCTATTGTACTTTTAGCTTCAAACTATCATTGAACTTAAACGCATTTTTGCATGGCACTCGTCAGTTTTAACCAAACAAAGTTTCAAAGTTTCAAATCACATTTCAACTATGTAGTTTTCAGCGTGAAATGTATTGTTTTTACACTACTTTTTATGTTTTTAGGGGTTGTGTCGCAGCAGTAGTATCACTCGTATTCTGTACTTTGGAGTTCTATTGATTATTTGTATTTCGTCTCTTTACTTACGATTACTAGTGAATACGTTACTTTATTATCTACTGATTTAGATTTTTTACTGCTTTTTTCGTCAAAATCTAAAGCCGAAAGATAAAGGGATTGCGAAGTTAAGAAGATATTATATAATTTGAATGTATAGAGATGCTTTAACCATTTTCATTTCAACTTAGATCATCGATCGATGTCTAAGTTTTGTGTCCATCATTGTTATTGAATTATACATTTTAATATAGTTTAGCATTTTATATATTGTAAAATGTTACTTTTTTGTTTTACAAACATTTTATGCTTACAAAACTTTATTTAATCTTCTAATAGCTGAATTTTAAAATAATATTCAATCAATTATTTTAAAGGTTTATTCTTAAAATCTAAGTACTACAATACTATAATAAATTATGCAGAGCTTATTGATATACTCTAGATACTACGTTAAAAAAGTCATAATATAAAAATTATAATAGTGGTTGAAACAGTCACACTACTATCAAATAATTATAAGGATATGTGAAATTAATGCAGCTTTATAGTTCATAATTTTTAAATGTGATTTTTTAAATTAAATATATTATAATTTCGTATAAAAGTAATATTTTCTAACACCCTATCTCGAGTTAGAAATGTTTAATTTTAATATTGCAGACTAGTTAAAATAATTTATCACCTTAGTGTTTACAACAATTAGGCCTATACAGATTTTCTCTGCGCATCCAATAATATTAAATATATCGTAATTAGACAATTCTCATAGATTTTAACTAATAATAATTGTGTATCAATTACATTAATTGAATATATTTCACAATTTTTTTTCTAGACTTTTTTACCACCATAAGAAATTTATACTTATATTTAATTAATCAAGTGCTTTATTATTGAACAAAACCATGGATTAGAAACTGGTTTTTTTCATTAGAAAAAATTCTTGATTGCATAAACCATTAGTTTTCATATATAAAAAAATTTATGCAGTCATACTTTAAATCTTTAGAAGTTAAACATTTTTAGAAATTTAGACTGTTAATTTTACTAGTTCATGTTTGGAATTCGTAACAATATGTGTGATACTAATTATTATCGATTACTTTTAATTTGAGTGGGTATGTTTATATTCTCTTGATATACCTTATTCTTTGTACTATATAATAAATTAATAGTGTATTATATTACGTATTTTTTAGTTTTAATAAATTCAGATTTTGATTTTTCATAAATGAAATTAACAACTATATTTACAGAAATATAGGTAAAATACTCATTTGATATTTCTACTACTTACTACTTTTTGTTAGGATAAAGTTAAATTAATATATATTATTATTGTAAGTGTATTTAATTACTATTTTTTAGAATAATGCTTTTATTGTTTTAAATCTTTTCACTTAATTGGAATAATTTTGAAATAATAAGGAATAATAAACCTCTTTTCTTCAAGTAACAATTCCGTTTTGACATATATTTTTTAAATTATTTATTGTAACGTTATAGCATCCATTGATATATTTTTTATTTCAATCGATTTAAAATTAAAAATATCTTTTTAATATTAACTAAAGAAATTATATAATTCGGTAGTTCGCTTTGTGCAGCATTATATAAATATTAAAGTAAAAAAAAGCGCTTGCTACAATAAATGTGCTGTATTTATTACAAATTTTAGAGGTTAAAGTTAAGGTACTAAATGTCACTCTGAGTTTAGGTATCACATGTGCGGCTATTACATAATCAGATTAAATGGAGGACTGCATACGGTAGATTGCCAAGTATACAAGATAAAGCTATTGTAAGGTTTATATAAATCTATATACAAAATAATTAATTTACAGGGCCAGTGAAAGAGCTAACTAGATATCAGAATAGGTTACAACAAAGAAAATAAAAGGGCAACTGGTACGTAGATAAATAGCCAATTAATTGAAATATGGAAAATGTATAAATAATTACAAGAGAAAAATAATAATAAAAAACACATGCACGGTAAAAAAGAATCTACTTATTTAATTTATTATTTTAATTAGATGTCTTTTTACGTTATGGATGTGTTTTATATTATTATTTTTTGTCGTGTTTTTATTTATACATTTTCCATATTTAAATTAATTGACTATTTATCTACGTACCAGTTGCACTTGTATTCCCTTTATTGTAACTTATTCTGTTATCTAGTAGGGTCATTCACTCACTGTATTAATTATGTCGTATATCGAATCTATTTCTATATCGTATTGTATAAACCTTACAATAGCTTTGCCTTGTATACTTGGCAGCCTATCGTGTGCAGTCCTTCATCATTTGATCTAATTCTGCAATAGCCGCATATATAATACCTAAACTAGTTTGTTTATGTCATTCTGTCTACAACACATATATTGCACCAAGCGCTTTCTTTACTTCTATTAAGAAATTATCCTTTTAATTTCTATATATTATCTAGCATTTCTATAAATAGATCTATCAAATTTTAAAAATTTAAATTATTATTATATTAATCAAGCTGTAAGAAATGAAATTACAATTATTTCTATTTTGCTCAAATATTGTATTTTCACATTGCCTATGTGTATCTGTTTTCCAATTTTATCTATATTTTATCATAGTCAAACTCTTGAAAAATTATACTAAATATTGTAATATAATTTTTTTAATACAATTGCATAATAAAATATCTTTGTTTTTACATCAAAATACTGTATGTTTAATTCATTAAATGTGTTATTAGAAATTTAAAATGTATTCATGTCCATTGCTATTTTTATAAATCTTTAATTTTTTTATTTAATTTCGAAATAAGATTATTAAATTATTAGTTCTAAAAAATTAGTTAATTTTGATTTTAGAAATAACTTTCAATACTAATAGTATTATATTTAATAAACATATTATACTCTATCAATTTAAAATTATTATTTTTCACCACTAAATTATATCTATGCAAGTTTTATCATTAGTAATATTAAAGTACTATTAAAATATATTAAAGTGTAATTTATTCTACTTAAGTAAAACATGTACTTGTTATGAAGAATGCAAGGTACGAAGTTAGAGATATATTTCGGCATATATATTGGCGTGAAAATATAAATGCACAATTTAGAATTTATTAGTTTCGTTTTCAAAATTGTACTCTAAGGCCTGTATGCCAAGACGTTTAAATATACTACCTAGACTAGACACGCGCCGAAATATCTGTAATTTCGGTATCGAATCGATTTTTTGTTTGGTAGGCAAAATAAATAAATTTACTATCTTTCATAGTATAAACCATAGATATAAATAGCCCTCTTTTTCTCTCTACCTAGATGAACAATCTAGCTTATTTCTATTGTAAATTTTGG
>JAYRBW010071661.1:0-26342 GCA_036023295.1 Invenusta paracnida
GACTCTTTGCTGGCCATTCAAATGGTCAGATCATGGGGGGGGGGGGGGTATTGTCCTGAAGCCACTCTACTGTAGCAGTAGCCGTATGTGATTTGGATCCATCTTGTTGCCATGTCCACTGGCCACCATCCATCAAATGATTGATATCTTCAAATAAACTTGGGCACATTTCTGCACGGTATACCACGATTTATTGTCTTCTTCCTTCTACAAGAAGGTGAATGTTTTCATGGTTGGCTGCATAGCCTTTAATAAACTTCAAAGCCATCTTTCCATACCATGAAACTTATCCATAACATAACATTGAGAGCTGCTGTTTGTCGATTTCTGCAAGTAGGTCATCATCCTTAATATCTATTTTCACATTTACAGCCCTATAGATTCGTTCATTCTGCCGGTTCAGTGGGGCCCTAAGCATGAACGATGCTTCATCTGAAAACCACACAGTTTTCCAATAATCTTCATGATTAAAACGATTAATCATCGCAGTTGCTTTAATTTTATCGTTGTTCCTTGTGACGGTCTCAGTCTGTAAGTTTATTGCATTTTATTCTTCGATAGCATCTTAAGCTAGATTTATTCAATATGTCCCACACAGTCCCTTTGGACATTTGTAACTGAATTCCAATTTGTCTCCGACTTAAATGGCGTCGATTTGGAGAATCTTCCGGCGTTACAGCTAAGTTTGCAACATTGTTTTTCTCTGGAGAACCAAATTTCCTTGCTGACCCAGAGCCTATCTTAAGCTTACTTGCATTTTGATTACCATGTATCACACTTGATACGACCAAATTAAATTGATGCCTGGTTACATTACCAAAAATATTGTGCGAGAATTTCGCGACATTTGCCAAGTCCTCAAGTTGGGTGTTCAGTTTTAAATACTACAATAATTTCACGCTGAAAACCAGTAACCTGTGGCATGCTGACTCATTTATGAAAGTAATTATCTCAAAGTCCAGAACAAATTTTAGTTTGTTTTCATTAGCGTATTTAGTGAAACAATCACAGAAATCATGTCAATCACGTGTTTTATAATAAGAGAATTTCGAAAGTGAATAGCGATTTTTATAGTTCATTAAATTCTTAAAATGTTCCGGTTTTTTACCTTTTATTATAAATAAAGTAATATGCAACTTTAAAAAAGAATATGTTATAATTAAATTAACATTTGTTGACAAATTTTTCGAAATTTTGCAAACTTGGAACACTTGGAATTGATATGTAACTTCGGATAGTTTTTAGATAACTGTTATTATTAATAACGACACGTGCATCACTTATTATAAAAAAAGGAATTATTGTGTTTCAATTTTATTAAGTTATGATTTTCCTCAATAGTTACAACGTTTTTGCTTTTAGGAATACCAATGGAATTTGAATAAGCCAAAGATGGCAGACCACCAGCTTGAATTACTTGCTTTCTACGCTGTAAGAGGACTAGAAAATCTGAGGAAGATGACTATTCTTGTAAAAGAACACATTTTCCATTTTTACAACTTTCCTGATTTTCGTCTTTTTTTCAGTCCAGTTCACCATCTCTCGAGATTTTCTTTCTGGCATTAAGGATTCCAGTCTTATCAGCATATTATTTCCAGTTATTAATCTAAGATTTATTTACTTGTATAATCTCGTATGAATTAGTTTTGCAATCTCTTGCAGGACATGGAACTACATGTATTGCATCCTATATACTTGGAAAATCTCTCGTTTTTTATTTTTCCCATCTTGAGTGCCTACTGTCACCGCTATTTTGACCATAACCTGATTCAAAGTATACAACAGAAATCATCTTCAAATTTTTGCTTGTTTCCAAAAAATTAAAAAAATAGTAAATGACACCGGCATTTTTGTTCTACCCAATGCAGCAATCGCTGTAAAATTTAAGTGCAGAAGCACATACCTTCATGATTTCCTATTATTATAGGTGCTAAAATTGTAGCATGCTAATTGAAATCAGTACAATATCGTCAATATTTGACATTGGAACAAGTATTATTTGTTCTAATTCAAATATAATAGTTAAGATATGCTTTGATTGCCTTGTAATATCTTATCTACTGCCAACATATCACCCCATTATACGCAGCACACATTTCTTGCAAGAGAATTTTGAAATCGTAACTCATAATTTAATATGTTTACCCGAATTTAATAATATTGAGCATAATATTTTTTAATTTTTGCCCAGTGAAATATGAATTTTTTGTTTTATTTTTAAAAACCTGCTAATTATAGTTCTTGGCTCGACTTTGTTTCCTCAGATTCAGTGAACATATCGTAGGTACATTTCTTCAGATTGAGGTCAGAGGATAAGTATTAACTTTGACAATCTGTTATTATAGTGTGTCTCTATCCTGAGAAATGTATCAATATAATGATTAATTTTGCTTCTTAGCTCCTGAAATTTGGCAGCATACTCCACCTCTTTTAACTGCAATAACATGTCTTGAAGATGTTATATTTTCAAATAACGTTCAACAGTTGTTGGAGCGTTACTAAGTGTGCACGTAAAGAAAAGTTAACTTTAATGCGTTTAATAGATATGTCATAAAATATATTGCTGTAGATGCTTTACACTTAAATTCTAATATACGTGAAGTAGGTTTTGTCAATAATATCTGTTAACAATTTACAATCATAATTGTTATTTGGGGCGCGTTTTTATTCAATATTTTCTATTTTCACTCCAAGTATTAAAACACTCTTTTCAGTTATGTATGATACTCTAAATTCTTTTTGCCTAGTTTCATTTTCCCTCCGACAACCTCTCTAGGATTTACTTCCAAATTTTCTGCTAATATTGGTTCATCATGGTGATACTCTTCTGGAAGATTCGTGAATATAATTTTGGATTTCTTTAGTTTGTTTTCTATTAGTATAGTATAGTATAATTGCTCACACACCGAATAAAATTACTACTCCTGTGTTCCTGGACATGTACGGCTATTTATTTCTAATACATTTACAGCCCTGTACGATCTTAAATAGATTATCTCATTTTTTTCTTTCGTTGTTGTCACCATGTACGTTTATTAGAGATCCATATTTTATGTGCTGTACTTAATTACCTTAAGTATTTCTCGAGCTTTCTATTTTCATAAATACTATTCGCGATAAAAGTTGTCATAAAATTCTATGTTCAATAAATGCTAGGTATCATAAAGTAGTTAGGCCACATAGAGGTTTGACTCGGCTAAAATTACTAGCTAAAAATTAATATCAGATTGTTTCTATATAAATAAAATACAGTAATTCGTTCGGAGTTTTATATTGTTATTGAATGCTTGTACTCTTATTCCTAATTTTACCAGATTTCCACCCCTTACGTTTATTAAAATTACATAATTTTTCAACCCTGTACCTACGGTTATTAGGAACACAAGAGTACGCTCTAATATCTCACCCACAATAATATGTACCTATTTTATTATATGTAGTGTATGTAATTATATTAATATATACATAGCAATATAAACACCATTATACTCATATAGACAGCTAATATTTGTAATTAGCCTAAAAAAAGCATTCAACTCTCTAAACTAAAACCACGCCGACATGGCATAAGCAACAGAATATACACCATTTCGTCCAGGTTCTTAATCATAGGTGATTACGTCATATTAACATTTTAATGAATAAAATTTAATTATAATATTTATATATTTGATAGACTATAAAAATGTATTACAAAATCTTATTGTCGTGGCGCGTATGCAATTGGTTTTTGTGGCGACAAATTACATTATTAACACTTTATTTTCTAATAAATACGCCAGAAATCTCATCTTAATATATATATATTAAAATTACAAATGTAGTATGAATGATCATGCATAATACCTACATATAATATTCAATCTTATAATAAAGTATTCATTATAAATCAGACAATATTAGAGATATTTAAATATTTAAAACTAAGCATACTAGTTACATAATACCACAATAAAAAGTTAGACAAAAAATAATGTAAATAAATAATAATACGAAATAGGGACGTAGTAACAAATATGGGTATATGTACCTGTGTTTTGAGCGGTTCCGCATGGTTCGTGTAGACGTGGGCATCACCCAGAGTGTGCACAAATTCCCCGGGTTCAAGTCCTGTGACGTGAGCGATCATGCAAGTGAGCAGAGCATAGCTCGCAATGTTGAAAGGAACTCCCAGACCCTAGAGGAATGAATGCCAAATGTGCTCAATTATACTTACATAACAATATGATGACTCACAAAAATATACTCAGTTCTGTGCGTAGTAACTACAAAACTTTAGAACATAAAACTATAGAACGACAAAATATAACAAAAATAAAATTAACCAGATTCATACTATATTTAAAAGAATACCAATTGAAAGTAATAATTAAAGTTTCATTTACATAAAAAAAATCCACTGTAGCAAAAAATCATTTTTATAAGAATACTACTTCAAAGTAATACATTTCATATTTCATTTATTATTGTTAAAAAACTTTAATTCCTTTGTAGAAAATAATCCTGTTATAATTATTATAATTTGTGTTGATTAATTAGATAATTATTAAATTAATTAAAAAATAATCGAACATCTATTTCAGTGTCTTTATATGATATGGTTTGTAATTTATCCTGAGACTTATGCCAAACTAATATTATATATAGATATATTATTATTATATAATGTATAAAATTACAATTAAATAATATTATATTATAAATATAATACAAAGCATGGTTACTGGGGCTTTTAGTAGAAAATTCACACCCATTGACACAAATTAATTATTCGCTCATTATTATGTGTGTGTATAAAGGCATTTGTAGTCATAGTTTATATGATTAATATAAGTTAGTGTTTTATAATTATAATTATTTTCAGTCTTTCAACCTGTTCGGATTAATAAAACTACGTATCTGTGAAACTCAGCCCAATTAAACAATTAAAATAAATATTTCTTCAGTAATTCAAAAATTTAAGGACACTCTTGTCGTTTTTATCCCAAATACTTTTCAGGACATTCCATAACCCCAAAAATACTGTAGAGATTGACTATGTGAATAAATGTTACTTTCTTAACATATTATAGTCTTTATTTCATGGGTGCATAAAACTAATATTTCAACAAAAAACATAGTAACAAAGATGATGGCATTTTAGCATCAGAATATTAAATTAAATTAACAATATTTATAATATTGTCGTATAAAAATAGATATTTAGCTAAAGCATCTAAATAGCTACACAAATACGCACTAAAACGACAACAGTACAAATAGTAATAGTTACTAATAGTTATTCCACACATAACACCTTAATGCAAAATCTCAGTTTTTATTTCACGAATGTAATAAATCATTAAAATACATTATATTATAAATTATAATATGTATATATGATCAATATTTCACCACAATTCTAATTCTACCAATATGATTACGATTACACTCTTATCTCCTCTAGGTTTGGTGAGTCAGAGAAAAAATATACAAGCAAATCAGTAGGACAGAAAGTAACACAAAAAAGTTGAAATACAAATAATGAGGAGACTGAGATGCTACATATTGCCTCACAGTTAGTCAGCGAAATATTTGCAAATTTCAGTCTGAATTTCGACCCAAACCTTTTAGTGGCAGAGTTGCCTTGTGCATCAAGTGGACGTGTTGTTAGAGTCTGAAACACTCTAGGGACATACACACCACAATTCGTTGAAGAGTTAATACCCTTCGCTGAAATTTCAGATTCAGGTTATCTATTTATGTTAAAAAATGTGTACATACATTCATCACTAAACCTAATGTTTCACTGTCCCCATACGATGACGACAAATATTATGTTTTGCCATCACAAATCACATACAAGGTACAATACAGAATATTTTTAAATTAAACATAAATATAATATACTTACATAATAGGAACATTATTTTTATTGTAAGAGTAATTACCAATCAATAGTTGTTCTTAAAATTTCATATAAAAAATATCTGAATGCTTTTTAACATAATTGGTTCGTAACACTTTGGTAAATACAAAAATAGATACATATGTTACCTAGGTAATAGTATTATACAAACAATAAAAATAATATTATTCGAACTAAAATATTTATAGTATATGACTTTAATTAACTTTAATTAACCCTTTGAGGACGGGATGACGCGACGTTTGCGTCATTAGGAAAGTGTTGCTCCGCATCGGGATACCGCAAATGCTGCGTCATTTAAAATAAATATTCTAAATAGGTATAAATGATACACATTCTACTTGAAAATGGTGAAAATACTCGGTGGCCAGCAAAACTTTTCTTGGACACTCCCCGGTGCTCGATGAAAAATCAAATTTTATTGTGATTGGAAGAAACAAGGAATTCTCGATTTTGACTGGCTATGAATGTGCCTGTTTCACATCAGCGTAGGTGACTAATCACCGAGAGTAATGAGATCCTCACTTTTGGTAACAGAATTTTTGTACTATTATCTGCTCATTAGCTAGTATCTTAAAGTATTATATTTAACTATAATAAAATTACTATAAATTAGTTATCTATAAATGCGCTATTATTTATTTTATCCCAAAAGTTATGATGTCTACAATACATTAGCAAGCTCACTATATCTATATACAAAATAATGCAATTTTCTGATCACAATTTGTTTACCAAAATAGCACAAATCAAAATTATAAAGACAACAATGCATTTAGCAGTATACAAAAGACTAATTAAAAGCGTAAATATATTGCCATATGTTCGTCGGCAAGAAGACACATTAGAAACACTCGACTGTATCAAGGAGTCAAAAGTCCACAATAGGAAGAATATATATGTATTCATTAAAAGAGCATACTCACCATATCTGCTGAACGTTGGTAGAGTTGACAGGACAGTTCTCCATTAGCAACATAGAACTGAACAAGACAATGACACGGCGGTAGAGCCATCTTGGGCAGATCTACAAGCATACATATATATGGACAGATGGCTAATTAAGGAAACATTTGACTACCTTTTCTGCAAGTCTTCTGGGTTCCATAATTTATAATATATGAAGCAATATAGTATTATATACAACTATTAACATAAATATTGGTGCAGTATCAATAATAAAACATTTTAGAACAACTTCACAATTTTCAAAACACTCTATTTTTAATGATATTTAAAGTTATTACTTTTGTTTCCATGAGCATGCGAGTTAGTTTAACTGTATTAGTGAATTTGAGAAGTTAAGGAAATTTTCTTTACATGTTGGATAAATGCATCAATTTAAAGCTAACTTCAAAAATTCTGTTATTAAGATCTTATATAAAAGGGCCAAATTAGTGTTTTTTATCTACATATTAAAAAAAATCGTATATATAACACTTCATAAAGTTATCTCTCTATTTCAATTCAATACAGCCTAATGTAATACTATTTCCAGAAGGGCTATCCTCTAATATTTTCTTATATTGCGTATGAAGATTTTTAAATAAATTATAAAAATACATCTTTGTAAAAAATTGACATGTAGAATAATGTCAATAGAAAATTACTTGTAATATATATTACAACATATATTTAATATTCATAAAAAATAATATAAAGGATAAAACTGTAGACTAATATTGAAAATAATAACAAAACTAATATTTAAGTTACTATGCTTTAAAAAGTATTTTATATACAGAGAAAGTGCAAAAACTAAATATAATTATCAAATTTAATGCAATTAGGTTCTTAAAGTTATAGTTCTGCTTAATTAATTTAACAAAATTAACAAGTTTAAAAAATTTGTAAAATAAACTATTAATTTATTTCCCTGCTATATAGGAAACTAAAAAAGGTTTTATCAAAAATCAACCTCAGTCATAGTATAATCAACCAATCATATGAAACAGCAATAAACTATATATATAACTTTAGATATCATCTGCGGAATATTTTTAATAAGTATTAACTATAGCACTTTGTTAATAACATATTGAGTTTAAATTAAAATGTAAATTGAAGAGTATATACTTGGTAGAAAATGTGGTTTAAAGGAAAGTTTTCGCACCATTCATAAATGGATGTGGAAAAGAAAGTTTCATCCCGTATATACGCAGAGATGAAACATGAAAAATCACACAACGTTGTACAGTGTGTACGCGATGTAATGATACATTTGTATTGTTTACTTCTAGAAATAGTGGTTAATTAGACTAGATAGTGCATTAAAGTGGAGGAGATATCTCTTTATACGTGTTCCATATACCGATTTTCGTAAATATTCGGACACAAAAATTTAATTTTGGTGCCATTAAAATCCAAGTAACAAATTTTGTTGAGCGTACCCTAAATTTAATCCTTATACCCAGACACTCTCCTCAAAAATTATGCTTTCATTTAATATGAAAGTTCTTATCCATTGCACATATAACCTTAATCCAACACACATTAGGCAGAAATCATCAACACTACAATATACCAATAAGCCAAATAACAAAGACCAGTTGTAGGTTAATTAATATCTGAACGCAAATTAGCGTTATTCCCGAATGACAGGAATGTAGTTAATGGGTACCTACCTATATCGATTTCTATTAATACCTATACCCTTTCTCTAGCGATATATTTTTATATTTTTTCAAACATTAATAGTTTCCTAAGTATGAAATATCATGAAAATTAATATAATAAATGTTTAAACATTGTAAAATAAAATGTATCGATCTAAATACCATTTCATAATAATATAAATTCTAACATTTAATAGAGAACTCCTTTCAATTCAATACTCTTACAAACAAGATCGAAAATTCTGCCAAAGCAGATATTACTAGTGAAACTAAAGCAGGCGTATTCTTTAGTGAGGTAAATATGAGGTAATATACTGAATTATGCAGTTTATGTAATGTCTGGTATAAATCAAAATGTTAAAATTTACCGAAAAAAAGGAAGACTAGGAAGTAAACAGGAAAGAAACGTAATTTCTTAATCGAAATTTATAATTAAACACCAATTAAATTATGGTGCAGTTAAAGGTAGAAAAAAGACATAAAATTCCGACACATTGACTAACATTCGACAAGATAAAAGTATAGTAATAATTACGATAAAAAAGGGCCAATAGGTAAAAAATATGCTATACTATCTATAGATTGTAAAAATTAATTAAAAGTGAAGAAGTATTTAGAAAAAAATAAATCACAATTAATTAATAATAATTATTATTAATAGGGATTAATTTGAAATCAATAATACTCAGTCTAATCAGAATCTGTATATAACCTAAGAAATTTAAAAGTGTACACTTAGAAAAAAATACATGAGTTATTTTTTTTAATTATGTGACACTGCAAATAGAACCAATTAATGTATTACCTATTCGATATATAAATTGATCCATGCAGTAATTTTCAATGTTGATTTACCTCAAATATCCTCATTTATATATTCTTTTTTGACAGATAGACATATAATACCAGACTTGAAAGAATAATCTAAGGTGCTTCTTTAATGTATGTTAAATATTACGGTTTAATAATTAAGATTTTATATCCCTTATCAACCAATATTAATTTCTGATAAAGGTAGAATAAATAAGTTAGCTATAAGATAAAAAATGTCCTTAAAATACATAGATTTTATTGCATGTGCATGATCTTAGAATAATATAGAATGGTGCATGAAATTATAAATGGGGTTGGTAAAAAACACAAAGAAACTTATTGATAGTTAAGTTAAATTTTTTATAATATATATTTCCCCTTTATATATAAAACTATTTATAAATCATAGTAATATACTTTCTCAAGATACAATTTCCAAAAATAACAAAAGCAGTATTTTTTTGTTTTAAAATAAAATTAATGGTATGTTTAAAGCACAATATCAAAATATTAGACATTCCAAAACCTTCAAATATTATGGATATTACGATGCCAAACACTCATAAAACATCGATAACCTCCAATAACATTTTTAATTACAATTGTTATTTTTATGATAAAATCGGAATCTGCTATAAATTTAATCCACAAGATACAACTTTTTCATCAACACGTCAGACGATTGACAAATTCAACTGAAAATACAATATGTAAAAAATATATAGCTTGCAAGAGCTATAGGTTACCAGTTGGGTTCCAAGCCACCATGAGCATTCGTCGGTCAGTGGGATTCTCCTTGATACGTCGGATCACATCAGCCAGTTGATCTACTCCACAACCCGTGTAGTCGGTGTGCATGTCCACATAGCTGGCACCGAAATGACGCCACTGGAATCCGTACACTGGGCCCAAGTCTCCTGCAAAATATTTTATTAACTGAAGTGTTATGAAACAATGGCCGAAGTAACAAACGTGAAAGAAGGAACAAGAGTAAAAATTCGAATTTTGGCGTAATAGTACTTAAGAGAAGAATTTCCGAAGGTCGGTGTCGCTAAGCTCATTTGAGACTTAGATGAATGCATTTCAGTTTCAGTTTCATAAGAAAATGTCACCAGTCATTGGAATATTTCCTACTGTAATATCAATGATTTTGCACAAGTTAGCTAAAGATCGGCATGAACTACATATGTGAGAATAGAACTTTCTGATAGCTTCCATCTCTCAGCCATGGGTTTTCGATGTATTTCAATTTGAGCCAACAGTTAAAGACTTTTTATTAGTAAATTGTATTATTGAGGTGCATTATTGTTAATCAGTATTATTGAGGTGATTGTTGAATCTACTACACATGAAAAATGTTGTTATAATTTTATTGCTGACTTTGGTGTAAATAAGATACACTTGGTCTATTGGGTTGAATTCATGATCATGAGTGTGAAAGCTACTTTAAATTTGGGTTTGTTGAAACATAGCAAAATAGCTGACATATATTTTGATAGCGATATACTCAACTTTTTTCAGTAGGCATCTGTAGCTTCATTTTGAACTATTGACAAATCAGTACAAACAACTTCGCAATATTGTCGAATCTCTAATTCTGTTAAATCATTGTCAATGTTATCGGAATTCAGAACTTCATTTAAATAAATGTAGTTTGTCTATGATTTTCTCGGATACATGATGACGTGGATAAATACGGTAAAAAGCTTTTAGAAATTCGTTAGTAAAAACATTTTTTTAGCTAGATATAGAAAAGTTTAAACAAAACACTTTAAAATAATAGCAGCTAATTATTGGTTTAATATTTTATTATTCATTTTTCTTTGAAATAACCTATTAAATGTAGTGGTATAATTTTTCTGCTGAGATGTAGTCTTTGAGTTTTCAATGTCTTCCTTTGTGAGAGTTTAATGGGATTGGCATTGTGGAATTTATTGCGGTTTTGGAAAAGTGGCATTTCGACGTAGCACTTTTTCTGAGGCTGCCTGAGAATTGCAGGTTTTCATTGGGTATAGGTATTTATTCCTTATATATAAGTCAATAATTTTCTGATAACCGGTATGTGTAACACCTTGCTAAGCCAAAACATCTTAACTATTGTTTGGAAACGCTAATTTTCTATTTTATCAATGATAAAATTAACGGCTCTATACAAAAGAAGGAGTATAAGGGTATACAGAGTCAATAAATTATTTGAGATTTTATCTTGACACCCAAGATTGTACAAATTAATCGTAGACATTAACAATAATTAATTTTATTAAAGTCAAATAACAGTAAATCCAAAAACTTTCAGGTCTAGCTCTCTGGCTTAATTATGGTTTTTTGGATGCATATGAACTGCGTATGTAGTATGTATCACAAACAGTATGAATTATGCTGGGTAACTATTCTTTAACTCATTGCATCCCATTAAGACTTTTTTCTACGTATTCAATTACAATAATTGTCTATTCGTATGGATAACACATTTGTTAGTGGTATTTTAACAGTATTTAGTGTATTTTGCATACAGTAAGCGATGGTTACCACATTAACTTTTAAAACCTCAACAGAGTGAAGATGTAAAAAACAATGTATTTTGCCCTATTGTCAAAGATGCCTTAGCTTAACAAGTACATTATGGCTGGATGAGCTGATACTTTCGTTTAATGCGAGGTTGAAAGGTGCCTTAAAGGTGTCAGTGAGAGGAAGTAGTGGTATTGTGGTTAGTTTGGCGTTTTGATAATCTCGAAACCTAACCAAAAAGTCTGGAAAATTACGAGCCCTGTTGTAGAAATAACCAAAATAACAGTATGCTAAACAGGTTTCTCTCCATGACGTGACGAAAGCCCACTCCATGCGGTGGAACAATTAACTATTACAACAAAAAACATCAGTTAGATAAACCGAGTCAAGAATAAAGAATTCAAATTATATTATAAACAAATAAATACTTATAGGAAACACTGAGTAACAAAAAAGGAATAATAAATTTAATAAACAGGATATCAAAGTAAATCAAAATCTTCATAACGCAGAGATTAAATAATAACACAAAAAGTAAACACAACGAGAGCAAACCTTCTTCGCGGTTTGTAAGGCCGATACTATCAAGGTACTCTCTGGACGAGTTGCCATCCCAGATGCGCACACCACGCTCCGAAAGATCATGAGCGTTAGTGGAGCCGCGCACGAACCATAGCAATTCCTCGAGCACGCCTCGAAAGAAGACACGCTTAGTAGTGAGGAGAGGGAAGACCCCGCCTCGCAGAGAATAGCGCATCTGGAGGCCAAACAGAGACCATGTGCCCACGCGAGTCCGGTCTGAACGAGCATTCCCCTCCGCCATTATTCGGGCGAGAGCGTCTAGGTACTGGTACTCTTCGTGCCGTCTGTATTCATAATATAAGATATTACATAATAAATGCCATCTGACACAATATCGTTAAAGATTGGTTATTGTTGTAATCGCATTACTAAATCTTATTTGATCAAAATATTAAAAATTATGACTATTTTTAATAAAGTTAATTACATTTTACAATAAATTAATGACAAATTCGAAGTGATGACACTAAAATATACAACTATATTTTGAATATTGTATTCTACTTCAGTATTCAAAGTTATCTATGCACTATCTATTCCGTTAATATTTGGTAACAGTACAAAGGTGTAAGCGCCGCATGGTGTTTCCGATATACAGAGCTCTGTATTTGGAACAAACCATCTCATATATATACAACTTTTACTGAAGCATAGACTATTTTCAAGGTAGTTAGTGATGGAGCATGATACACTATAGCTGTGTTTAAGCTTCTTAGTAGTTGACTTTCGAGTGATTCTGACACCAAAGCTGTGTCTGCTGAATATGTTATTATCCAGTTCAACTGTGGCAGAGAAATGGTAGTTCCAGATAGATAGGGCGTTTTTTGGGGGTATCTCTTCAGGTTCTAATGTACCCCTTTCGGAACAAAGACGAATCGTTGAAAGTTTCCGGGTAGTTGTTAGGAGTTAGGATGTCTTTGAAGTTGATGAGATCAAGCGTTTTGATCTTTGTATGTTTTGGAGCATCGATTGCTGATTCGGTTTATCTCGTTGCGAATATGTTAATTTTCATCTGAGTTGGAAGTGCAGTAATAACTGATAAAGATATGTTGTCCTTTTTTGTAAAAGCTGAAAGACAATTCACCTGTGGTACTAACATAAACAGAAAAGTCGAAAAAACTGGGGGTGCCATATTCCTCCAGGTGTTCAACTTCAGTGAAATAGCAGTGAAAATCCGGTCGGTCAGATCTTTGTTAATGGTAAGTATAAATATATCAACAACGTATTTTTTAATAAACCCAGGTTGAACGTGTTGGGGTAAATTGTGCTTCTACCAAATGTATAATAACAGCGTGCTGGAGAGGCTTTTTCCTATTGCCAATCTAGCTATCTGTATGACTTATATTAAAGCATTCTTATATTAAGGCGTTTATTAAAGCAATTAAAGCATTGACCCATTTAAAAGCAACAAAAGGTTCACACTTGAAATTCAACTTATCGTGTCAACTCCCTCATATACAAGGTAATCAGTCTGCTGTTCAAGATTATGAAACCTATTCTCAAAGAAATTGGACTGGCAATGGAAAACAAGCTATCTGACACGCTACTTGGCAATCGTCTTTATGTACAAATTCGCTATGAGTCGATGGAATCACCAATTCCCTACGATATTTGCCTTATGACTGGGGTCGCAGCCATTGTTGACGGGTCATTCTTCTTGGGTGGAAGTATAGATGAGTCATGCGACTTGCATAATATAACTTGTCCATATACCGTATTGATTTGAATTTTATAGCGTTTCATCCCAATAGTGCTTTTGTGATAGTCTTCTGCGTACGAACTTTCCAGTTAGGTAGTGGGTGATTATGATCATAGAGTAATAATACTTATTATTGTTACTCTATGATTATGATATTCCACATACCTACATCTGGTAAGCTTTAAAAATTCTTCATTATCACTCTTTATAGCTGTCAGCCCATCATGACCAATGATGAGTGTAGGGCGATAATAGTTTAGAAATTGTTGCACCTCATAATAATGTGCCTCCTTTGTCTTGAATCCATGCAGACGTAGAAAATCTAATTTTAGACCATGACAGTTCGTTCTATTAAAGCCTTTAATATCATTTGGTATGGCATAAAAACAAGACGATAATTTCTGAGTAAGAGCGTAACAATATTTCTTGAATAAGAGCGAGACGATAATTCCTTAATAAGAAGGAGACGATAATTTAGGAATAAGAGCGAAACGATAATTATAACATATACCGTTTACAACGTATGAATATAGCTATTTGGGAATTATAGTCTCGCTCTTATCTAGTTTCAGTTTCATGTCTCGGTTTTGTTCAGGACAGCGCATTTTCTCTCGCGCTTATTCAGGGCCCCCATTCATTTTACATAGGAAGCACCACTCGCCCTTTACACATCTGTATTAAGAAATACTTTACTTGTTTCAACAACATTATGCATACCCACCTACTAATTGCCTGTCCCAGCTTAATGTCTCAGGCTCTATTCTAATGCGTGAAATAGACATGATGTAAACTGCGAATCATGGACTATGTACATAAAAAGAAGACCTTCCCAAAACACCATGGATGAGCTTTCTTTTAAAACTAAAATATATCAGTAGATTTCTCCCCTTCTTTGTACCTATTTTTAGACACACGGTAATTGGCTTCGGTTATTTGTTATACTAATGACATGTGCATTTATTGTAGTTTTCTAGCTAGTAAATTTCTAAAAAATAGTTTCTAATTAAGTCAACTGATTATGTATTATGTATAATTTTGCCAATCAAACATTATAATTATATATGTACGTGTAATATTCTGCGTAAATCTATACCGTACTCATATATTTCATGAGTAAGCAACGGTAACATTTTTTGTTAAATATAAATATTGGTAGCAAAAAGCATCGTTTTTATATTTTACTTTACAAGGCTACTCGAGGTCAACCCCTATTTACTCGCTTCTTTTATTGTTCATTAAATGAGATCATATGAGAGATGTAAACGTTTTTAAATATAAGCGGTATATTTATTGGTATTATTTAAGAGTATAGAAATCATTATGAGCTTGAATATATCTAAGTACTACAGTAATATAAATATACTCACAGTTGGATTAACCTGTCACCAGGATCTTTAAACGTTTCCGTCACCGAACTCGTTTTATCCAAATTATTGTTTTCTTTGATAATTTGATTACGAGCAGAGATGTTCTCCTGTCCCGCATGTAATATGTTTTCGCTCATCTAGATGATATACGCACAGCAGTGAAAATATGAAGAAATTAATTTAATATATTTTTTAATGATTAACTCAAATAAGTTAAGATAAATAAGATAACTCAGATAAAGTTTGAATCCATTTGTAAACATGTTTCGTGCTTCCAATATGAAAAAATATATACAATGCATAACTAAAGCTGAAACCCATTAATATTTGTTATATCAAATAAAAACTATTTATCTTGAACTAAATACCTTGTAAATCTAGAATAAAATGCGTAATACATAGTAACCAAGCAAAATAATATTTTAAATACATAACAGTTTACTGTGGCTATGTGCACAAAGACGTTTGGTTAACACCATACGGTACAATAATAATTAATATTATATTGGCTATTCTTACTCAATGGTTTAACCATATATCAATTTAGTACACGGCTGTAGTTTTAGATGCACGCGGCGTAACTTGGTCGTTAAAACTTAGAATACCAAAAAAAATTATTTCACACAGACGGTTTGTTTAGTTCTTAACCTGATTTGATAAGGCAATCATTTTTATTCTTAAAACTCCTTATTTAAAACCGTAGTCGTTTGAGTAAAGCTAAAACGATTTAAACTGAGCATAAAACAAAACATTTGATGAAAAACTCATAAAATGCTCACGCAGATTAAGTATATACTAAACATGATTAATTTTCGTCCATGTTTGCAATATTTATAAACAAAAATCGATGCATACATATTAGTAAAATGCTTAGGTCACAAATTTATAAAACGCATATTCTTATGAGTAGTTATATTCAATACATATTTTGATACGTAACTAGACATGAAACTAGTATAATCTATCGGTTTTCATTAATAAATAACAGAAATACGGAAATTGCATACGCTTTTAGTAATGTATTTATTTTAATAAAAGAACCATGTTCAAAAACTCTATTTTAAAATTTGTCAAGCAATTATTTTTAATTTGACTCAATACTCTGAAGACAAATGGAACATCATGGATTACCAATGAATAACATATTAATGCCTTCAATTGTAATAAGAAAATTACTATTAAAAATAATCCTGAAAATACCAGTATTGCCTAATTGCATTTAATAAATCAAAACATCGTGCTACCCTATATATATATTTTTTTAATAACAACAAACGTTCAACCCGATTCGAGCATATTTACAAAAATGACTGTGAAAATAAAAGTATAATTTTCAGGGGATTCTGGTAAAACCGTGAAAAATTTGGTACTAAGTAATGAATAGAAAATGGTCTTTGATTTTTGTCACCGAGATTGATACTAAGTACATGTTATTCAGTAGAATACCAGTCTATATATAAACTAAATTAGATGTTCATGACTGTCACGGTATAATCTAATCATGCTATCATAATATAAAGTTTATAAGATAAGTATTCTTATAATAATTTAATTGAATACAGTAATACAGTTATTGCAATTTATCAAAAATTAAATCATACCTAAATTATTAAAGCGAAAAAACAAAAGCAGAAATTAAAGCAATAAAGCAAAAAACTATAAAACGATTAGGATAATTAGTAAAGTATAGTGTATTTTTAATGTTTGAAAATGAACACTACATAAGACTAGTTTTGTATACAGAGTAAATGCAAAATCTTTATCAATATATAGATTCTACAAAGTGATAATAAATAGAGTAAGTAAAAACAAGCTCAACCACATGGAGATAATGACACAGAATGGAGTTATATTATGTAAAATTTACAAGTCAACAAACAAGAATGTCGAATTTAAATTACATAGTATAATGACTCAAAAGTACTCTAAAATATAACGTACATAACATGTAGTAATATGTATATAAATAATTGAAACCAAAAAAGATTCAACTTATTGCGTGCATACTGTTGGAAAATGTGATAAATGGGGACAGGAACAACCTGATTAATAAGTAACAAAAAGAAATATATCAGCAAAAAAGCACTTGACTATAATGAATATCTCTTCAATGTCTTCATTTTGTAATACATATGTAGGTAATAAATAGACATAGTGGGCATACACATTTTTAAGTTGGAAGTGAAACATATATTAGTACAAAATTACAATGAATGATTGCTTAAACACTCTTTAAATTAATACATTAAAGTTGTTAATAATAACGTCATGGAATCTTAGTAAAAATATGAACAAAATTATTGAGATGTAATAGTACATATATAATTGTATTTCAAAATTGAAAGTGGAGTTTAAAAATTCTATATCATTTCTTTAAATAAAACTGTTAAATGTTCTACTTTCAATTAGTCGGCAACATTATGACGAGTTCAGATCTATTCAAATCTACAAATCAATTTAAAAAGCACACACACATATATGTATTTAATTAGAACATTGAAATATCTGAGAAAGACACTGTGGCCACTGTTAATATTTCGAAACCAACAAGCTTAAAGATTGATATAATGGAAAAAAAGCATCAAAGAATAATAGTGTATATTGTTTTCATGTGCAAACATTAGAAACTAAACACAAAAAATCATAAACGACAACAAAAGCGTTAAAAATAACAAAGCAGTACACACATCATCGTGCATATAAATAAATATAGAATGATTTACTTAAATTATATCTAAGAGTATATAAAGTATAGTCCAAGCAGAACAAATGAAATAGAAGACATCAATGTTCGATTAATAAAATTACGTTAAGAAATTAAGATATAGATGAAGAGCTACAATAGGTAAAATGATAGGACATGTTGTATGCAAAATGCAGAGAAAGAAATCGTTGGCAATGGAGGTAGAAATATATGTATGTATATATACATCACATGGTTATGGATTGTTCAATAAACAGATGCAGACACTGAAACAGCTATGGATAACGATAAAGGGCTAATTGGACGTGCTTGAGATTGGTGATGTGCAAAAAACTGAGAGATCGCTGAGAAGAGTAGAGAAATCGATCAAAGACGGAGTTAAGGACTAAAGTCATATGATAGTTACAAATATAATATAAGTAATCACTATTATGGATGGCTTGCGGGTAAGATGAGAGGCAAAAGCCGAGCGGGAGGATGGTGGAAGGTAATGAATAATTACAAACCCGATCAGTGTTAGAGTTTCCCCAAGACAGTGGAGGAGTAAGGAGCTGAGATGGACTGTCATCATTTTTTTCCACCCCTGGTGTGTGGGGGTGGTAGTTGGGTTGGAAGTTGAGTTGGTTACTGCTGCTACTCGAATATAAGGTGAAAAATCCGATCGATATATGATTGGCAATCGATACAGACTATTGTGGACACATCTGCTAGATATCTGGTCCGGATTTAATGAAGGTGAGACGAGGTTCGTCTGTGGGACTGGAGCTCTGAAAAAGTATTAATATCCTAAAATATAATATTATCAAAATAAGTTTCGTAAAAGGAAATATTCGTTTTTATACAAGTTTATTCTTTAATTCTATATAAAACATTAGACAAGTGTAAAAAAACATTTAAGATAAAAAATTACCAATATATATCTGAGTAAAACGAAAGATGGATACACAAAATTGTGGCTTTATTCTTTCTATATAATTGTTGGTTACCATATTTTACACAGGCTAATGAGAAGTATGTCTCGCAAAGTAAAAAGGCTATACAAAAATGAAACAAATTGTGTGCAAACCTTTTAAGTTTATGTGTTAAACTAATTATTATTGACCAGAGGAAATATAAAATTAGTTTTACAAATACCGATGAAAATACAGCTAAAATAACTGGTGACAAATCTAAATCCAATAGTCAGTTAAAAACCAATTTACCCTAACTATACTAGTTAATACTCAACTCACTAAATAAGACTTAGTGAAATATTACCGCAATCTTTTAATTCCATAACTGAACTAAAAAAACATTATGCAAATTTAATATTCTTGCCTATATTGGTATCTATTATGATATATGTTGTTCGAACCGTCAAAAATTGCCACGATAATTAATTTAAATAAGAAAGGGGGTCACCATGAATGGTAGATATATTCGATAATAAATGAGGAATGTAGACCAAAACTGAAAGCGAGAGAGTGAAATTTGTCAGGAAAATGAGCGTGAGATTGAGTCTCGTCTATATAATCTAGAGAGTACAGCTCACAATGTTTCTTAAGGCGCGTTGTTGCTCCCTGTCATCCTCGATTAATTCAGCCTCCCAGTCGCCATCGTCCTCCTCCGGATCAAAGCTGTACAGCGGCATCAGACGGTGACGGAGTTTATCCGCCCGAGATTTCCGTAGAATAATGAACAACTGAAATGATTGAGAGGATAGATGGATGGATGGAATGGCAAGGGGCTGGTTCTAAGTACGCTAGGTTCTTGGTGTTCATATACACATACTAAGATTGTCAATCTGAGAAGGTGAGTAAGTTATACTTTCGTCTTCCGTTGGTGGGACAATATTTTGTTTATGGAATATTATGTATTTCTTGAGTAAAAAATATTCTGTGTTATAATATGATTTGCTACGCAGAAAGCTGGGCTTAAAATATAGTAATATTTAATAAAAGCTGTGACTGATATTACTTGGGTTTACTGGAAATTAGATTTTGTATGAAATAATATAAAAAAACTAAAACACTTCAATGAAACTTAATTACACTAACATTACTACGTAATAGATTATATACTAGCATATTATTAGCATATTATATTATGCTGAAATATATTTCTGTGACATTTTATGAGATACAGGTAGTGAAGAATACATTTCTAACAATTTATGGTTCAATTATAACTTAAAATAAATATAATGACATCAAGGTAACGGCAAAGTCGGATTTTATACAAAAAAACTAGGTAGTTGTCACATGAAGTCAATGCGATAATTTGTATTCTAAAAAAAACTACATAGTGGTGCACTATCATTTAAATTGTGTCACAACGTACCTATATCTTATATATATCTGTTACATTTAATAGCTTTTAGTTCTAATCGTGACTAGGAAACAGATAGTCAATTAGAAAGTGTCACATAATAAATTAATATATTACAAATAATAGGTATATAGATTTTGATTATAAAGAAAGATTTATATGATTCTTTCCTTATTTATTAATTAATTATATGTTGTTTCATGTGTCTTATCCAAGTTAAAAAAGACGAAAAACATTTTAAATTTTTTTTTAATAAAAACATATATCATATGCACATCTTTAAAATATGTTCGGCAACCCTTATTACAAAATATAATGCTCTTTACTATAAACATCAAGCTATGCTTCTTAAAATGAATACGGTCACGGATATTTCAGTCATGAAGATATTGCTGGTATATTGTTCAAGCACTAGCAATTAAGCTAAAGACATCTCTAGTTACAACATTTTAGAAATGTTATCTGAACAGAAAAGTAATACACATTACAATTTCCAAACACTATAATTATTTTGTCTAAGAAAATTTCTAAATTAAAAGACCTTTTAAATTTCTAAATAGATAAATTGTATTACTTTATTAATAAAAAGTTGTTTAAAAATCTGGTCATCGTTTATGCTATAGCAAGAATCGGTAATAAAAATGTCGATATAAGTAAATTATCATCAAAACGTATAATAATATTAAAATTTGAATTTCAAAAATAATTGTATAAGTAAGCATACCCCAACGACTGCAACAACAGCAAAAATAATCACACCAAGAGGAATTAGGATATAAGACAATATGTGATGCTCTGAAGGTTGCTTAACATGGTGACCTTCATTGTATGGAACTTGAACATGATGTGCATCTTGAGATATTAAGGAGCCATTGGCATGAGCTATTAAGTAGATATTGCTTGTCATCACTGAAAAATAAAGTTATGTTTATAAAAAATCAATGAAATATAAAATTACATTAAAAAGACAAATTTGTAAAAACACATACTGTATTTATCATAAAGTAACAACATTGATAAAACATATATGGTTCATTGTTTATATTGATGAAGCATGGATATTAACACCCAATATAATTATATTTAATGCAATTAATGTACCCTTAAATACACTATTTAGAGCCATGATCTGTATAACTAAAGTTCCAAGATAATGAAAACCTTGTAAAGTTAAATATATTTATTATTATATTATATTTAGGTAATAAAGCACTTCTAATTGCATGCAGCAAGTCTACAGAACAATTATGAGAATAATCAAAAGTGTGTTGAAATCTTTCAGGCAATTCTCCAAAGGTATGATCATTTTTAGAGATATAGCGATTCCTTTTAAATAATTGTGCTGTTTATAAGAAAAAAAGAGAAAACTTAGAAAGTGATGTTACAACTCAGAAATAGATTTTTAATGTTACAAAATGAGTTTGGTAGAACTTTGTAAAAAGGTCATTTTGACAATGGAGTGCCCCATGCATAGAACTCATGTGTTTTACACTGTTGTGAAAGACATTATCAAAACTGCTCCAACAAAAATTGGAACTGACTGGATTTAAAAAAATGAAGCTATTTTACAAAGTATGTACTTATCCCTAAAGTACAATATGTTTTGTTCAAAAAGATTTTTAAATTGAGAAATGTTTTGTATTCTATTATTCACATCATTTAGTAAGTGTCCAAGTGTGGCAATATCAATGAAATGTGCAATTTTCCCCATTTGTATTCTATCATTAAAAATATCTTAATAGGAGGCAGTTGTAAAACTAAATTGTACACTACACTAAAATGGGGTAACTTTGCAACCTAGCAAATAATTTTAGGAAAATAATCAATCAACATTTATATGATTCTAACCTTTTAGGTTAGCATATTTCCTAATAAAATCACAAAACTGATTGAAGAAGTCACCTTTTTTGAAACCTTCAAGTATTTGTGCAGACATTTGAACAATTTGTTGACTTTCCCTGGCCAACAACCCTTTTGATTGCAAGGCTCTAAGGTTATTTAAGTTACCAAATAGCATCTTCAAAAGTAGATTCCAAAAAGAGTAAATTTCTTCATCTCTGACCTCACACCATTGATCTACATTTTCATTTTACTGTTAGCTGCCACATATAAAGCATATTCCCATAAACACAAGAGATTAATTAATTCCAAATTTTAATGTCATAGAGCTACAAAATATTGACAGGAAATTGAATTATCCAATAGAATTGTGTTTGTTTGACAATAGTACTTATTGGGAGTCAACCAACCAACCAGCACCACCACTGCTGCAAATTGCATTATTGACTAAAACTCAGATATTTGAATCTTTTATACATATACTACAAATGTTTAATACAATTCAAATTAACAAAAGACAAATTGTTTTAATTTCATAATAGATCAATAATGGGAATATGTTATCTTATCCAGTATATATAGCTGCTTATGAATTACTATTTTTAAATTTATAATTATCATATAATCACCATAACAATTATCAATCACTAGTTAAATTACATATTTATATATTTCAGTGTCAACGAAATCATTTTAAGTTTACACTTACTTTCTCCATACTTGACAGTATTTGTTGTATTAAAGCATATTATACATATATGCTTTCAGCTTTGGCTTTTATATAACTTATATTTATATATATATATATATATATGACATGATACATTCTATTTGGATATATTTTGTCCTGATACAATCATTCATCATACTAAATTAGAAACTGTATAATACTCTTAGAAAATTTTAATTCAGAACAAACTGAAACAGTAAAAAAAATTATTATTTATAATTAAAGTATATAATATACTATTACAGGGATGCAAAAGTTACAAAAACTATCCACTGACCTTCCAGGTGAGTGGCTCCTTATTTTTACTGGCCACTGGGCATGTGACTTTTAACTAACTTATTCTCCTCTCTCACCCCCATTGGATCGAAATATCAGTTCTACAATTAATATTACTATTTATGCCCAAAAATGTGTTTTAAAAAGAAATTTTGCCTAAGATATTGAAAAAAGTATGGAAATAAAGAAACTATATACAATATATATATATATAAATATTACTCAGTACATTGTCATTAATATCTTTGACTTTAATTTAATTAAATAAAGATAGATTGGTGCTATTGACAATGTCAATGCAAAAGTTTAAAATATTTACTTTATTTGATAAATTAACAAATTAAGAATAATATTAAATAGACATCATTGGTGGATCCAAGGCACGTTTTTTCCATGCATTTGCTTATGTCCAGATTCACACAGATCCCTTTAAAAAGTGGTGAAATTATATTGACTTATTTATTTATTAAAACACAATATGGTAACAGATAGTCCATATATATACAAATGATTTACAAACTTGCATTTAATAGCAAAACTACATGCTATTAAGAACAAATCTGGGAAATTATTATGTGGTATGGCAAAAAACTCATGTAGATAATTAATGAATATAGAATATGTACAAATATAGTAAATCATGAAATCTTTAAAATGGAAATGGAGTAAAAACTGTTAATTTTGTTGGCAAACTTAATCATTTTTACCAGGAAAGAGTTTAAATATTGTGGTGAAAAAATGAAGCACAATTTTACAGTGGTGAATCTCTTATTTTTTTACTGTGAGGCTAAAAAATGGTCAAAGTCCTGGACCAAAATGTACATGAAAAAAAACATGATCCAAGGGTAGTGTTCAGATAAAAAAATGTATTTGCTTATTTAAACAAAATTTGTATATAAAAAAATCTATTGATCTCCAGGATTCCATATATGTCTTAAGTTTTTAAATTGGTTATCCAGATAAAGTTATAGCTGTTTAAAGATTTTCAAAAAGGTCAATTTTCACCATTTTTTATTGGGCTGTGAAACTTTCTTTCGTGTTTTTTATGAGTAAAAAAACTTAATTTTTAAATAACTAAGTCAATACTTCATCAATTTTGATACTGTAAAGTTCTACAGATAGAATGGAATATTCACTTTAATATCAACATAAACTTTATTTTGTTTTACTAGGCTTACATATATATAAAAATGGCTCCAAATTAAAAAAAATCAATAATTTTTTTCTATATTCATATTTTTTGTTTATTAATAGAGTTCTGTTAATACCAAAATGTTGTATATTATTATGTAAAATTACTTGGGAATCTAAATATGTTACTTAGAAGTTTGTATTTTTAATAGTTTTAAAGATATTATACTTTTTCATATATTTTGAGATAATTTTGACCACAAGATTGATTACTGGCATTTTTTTTTATTTATAAAGCAGAGTTACATGCTCAAATATTTTATTTCTTATTTATTCGTGTGTAAAATTAACAAAGGAATCCAAAAATGTTACTTAGAAGTCTGAATTTCTAATAGTTTTAAAGATATTCCACTTTTAAATATATTTTGAGATGTAATTTTGACCACAAAATTGTTTTTTGGAATTTTTTCAATTTATAAAGCAGTTATGCTCAAATTTTTTATTTATTAATGTGTAAAATTAATAGAGGAATTCAAAAATGTTACTTAGAAGTACTATAAAACTAACGCATACTCCTTATGCAATATATTAATAGTAAAGATATGATTTAGAATTTAAAAATTTATATTGATTTTATATATGTAGAAAATTACTCATAAAGTAATATAGTAGCTTTCTTGAAATGGTCTCCCAGATTTCAATTAACAACATATTGTAAATATCTATGAACCATTCAAAACATTAAAAAAAGTACTAAAAACTAACACATACTCCCTAGGTAATATATCAATAGTAAAGATATGATGTAGAATCAAAAATTTTATATTGATTTTATTATTGGAAAAAAAAGTTAATGAAAAATGATTACTTTTATTAAATTTAGCATGAAATAATTAATAATAAAACTTTCATTAACTTTGTTTTTATAAACTAATTGAAGTTATTAAATTTATGTAAAAAAATTATAATAAAAAAAAAAATTCTGACTCATGGAAAAATTGTGGTAATAATTTTTTTTCCATGTCTTATTTCATATTATTGATTTTTTTCAAATGAACACTATGGGGGGGTGGGGGTTGCAACTACCCTGGGAGATTAAGAAAAAAGTGTATGGGTTTTTAAAAATCTAATGAAAAAAATTAATTTAAATGCATTCTAGACATTAAAAGTTACAATTTCCCAGCGCTATAGAGGCTATGCTTAACGTTAACCATAATACCCTTTTGAGTTTGAATTTGATGTGGATTCTTTCTAATCCAACTCCCCATAGTAGAAAAGCTGGATCTGCCCTGAGCATGTCCTCACATTTAAATACTATTGGTACATATTGTTTATTTGTGATATGAGAGAAATAACTGGAAATATAGGGTTACTGGATGTTGTAGATGACCAGCCCAAGGGTTACTGGCCTGGGAGTGGGATGTTAATACAGTCAGCTTACACCATACATACCAATAGGAGCTTCTGTGCTATTAGTACATACATACCAATAATATTCAACACTATTGAAACCATTGAATAATGACTGCATTGTCAATAGATAAAAAATATTGACAATGTGCAGGTTGCAATTGTCAAGCAACAATTAATCAAGCATATGATATATTTCAAATACACTATACACAGTGCCATAACCAAGATTTTATGATTATCAGGCAGTGTTTCAAAAATAGGCGCATTTAAAAAATTAGCATTTTTAAAAAACAAAAAAAACATTATAATTAACTGAAATGTTTCACATACATTTTTAACTATAAAAAAAATACAAAACTTCAGATTAAAAATGTAAATAAGAAAATAATTAATGTTAACAGTTATGGTTTTTATGGTGGTGGAGTCCGATGACACCCTCACTTGAATGCC
>JAYRBW010071672.1:0-26329 GCA_036023295.1 Invenusta paracnida
TCTTGGTTGAACTGTTCTTGAACTTATGTATAGAATCATGTTTTAAATTTATTTCATGTAATGTTGTTAAATGTATCATTAATAAATTTCTATCTATTGTATGTATATTGCAATTGGTATAAATATAATAGAATATATGTATACACTGTTGTACACAATCTAATATTATAGAATCTTTAAATCTTTACGTATATATATTTGTTTTGTTTTGTACATGTAATTTCAAAGCAAAAAGTAAATAAATTTAAGAATAAATGGTTATACAACCATACAAAAATGTCATTATTTTTGTGTTTAGTCATTTTTTATTTTGCATGGATTAGTATAATTTTGTTTATTTTATGACTTGTATGAAAATTAAATTTGTTTAATTTATACGAAAACACAATATAAATTATGATTAGTTATCATACGAGTTGCGTCTATATTGATAATGTCTCTGTATTTCATTGAAAAATCTCAAACGATTAACATATAAAGACAAACACTTACGTCTAAAACGAATAAAATAATGACCAAATAAATTAGTATTTCTTGAATTAAGATATAAGATTACTAAATTATCCAAAACATCTGAACTGTGTTTTACTACATTTGAATGCACTATATCAATTATAAGACAATTAAAATATTTGAATGCATATTGTGGAACGTAATTTATGAGCACATTATAAATGTAAAAATAATAATGACAAATAAAATCAAGCTATTTGGTACAATTTACGTTGGTACAATATTTTTTTAAATTAATAATTTCATTGCTTATAATATGCAAATTGAATAGTTATACAAGTTGTCTATGAAGGTATATTAAATTGAGAAAATGAGGAAACTATATTTGTTATCCTGTAATAAAATAGTTAATTTTGAATGTCTTAGTCACAGTCTTACTCAAAATATTTTATTATTTATTACGCTTTCATTAAATATCAAATTGTGAGAGAAAAGCGTCAATATATAGTTTCTTTTTACTGAATAGTGTAAAATCTATCATTCTCTTCTATTTTGTTCGATTGTTGGTTTAGAAGCGTTTCCAGTGACATAAGATAAACACATAATGAGACAGGTGAGTAAAATATCATTTTAAAGCTTAAATTATATGTACCTACAATTAAGTAAGTTACTATATTATTACAAATTATGATCATATATTATTAAAAATTTAATTCACTATATTAGAATAATTATTATGAAATATTATTATGTTGTCCAAATCAATAATAATTTATTAGGAGTTGCTAGATTTGAACTGCTTTCAATATGCATAGCACGATATTTACTAAAATTATAAAATTAGTAATAAAACACCTGACGGTAATATAAATAAATTGCTAATACTTCTTAATTTTTCAAAAATATATGTATACTTCTGAAGATTAGTTGTGAAATATGTTGTCACAGTTATGTTATACTTGTAGGTATGTTGTATTGTTAAGAATTTCTAATTCTATAAAATCATAAATATATTTATATAATATTCAGAAAATTTGAATATTATATTTTTAAAACAACAATTACATTTTATGCACGCACTTTGATTGGGTGTACATAACATAGATATGAGCTAACTTTGCTCTTTGTGCTATGTTACATTTAAATAGTCAATATTTTGGATTTACATCCCTGATTATTATTAATGAAAATATCATTTATAAGAAATATTACATACTTAAATGAAAAAATTTAGGATATCACAATATTTATGATTGTATTTAACATGAATTCATAAAAATGTAGTTATGGAGACAGAGATTTAATCAGAGGTTTTTTGTGCAGCATTAAAATGGAATGGAAAGATTATTTATGAATAATCAAAATTGTTAATACAATAAAATCCTATACATTTCAATTTAATATACTAATCGTAGATAATATATATATACGGTGGAAATAATATAAATACTGAACATTATTAAATGAAACAAGAACTTTAAAGTGAAGAAATCTCAAAGTGAAATACGTTAATAAATGTAAAAAAATTGTGAATTAGTTAAATTAGTACCTAGATGCAATTCTCCGAAGGGAATGTCAAAAGCAAGATTAGGAGTAATTATAGAATAATAAAAAAGCTAATTTCACATTAAGTAATTTTTTTATAACATTTTGTATTACAAATAATTAATTACGCACTTATACCTGTATGAAAAATAAATTTTTCAACCAAAATAAGTGATTTATGATGCAAATAACTTTCATTAAATTTTATTGAAATCGTTTTATATTATTTGCTTTTCAATAAGCTAGCATTATATATTATATGACTGTAATAAATTACAAATACAGATTTCAAACTTGTAATAATTGAACTGATAAAAATTGTTTTGGTTTAGAGAAAATGTTTTATCTAATAAGATAATATATTTAGAGTTAAAATGTTTTATTTACATAAATCTTTGAAGTTTATTTTATATTTAGACGTGCAATTAGTTGGCGGATGGAAAATTTTTCTTTTCATACTATTTATTTTTGCCGAGTAAATATTCAACAGATAGTTGAAGTAAAAATGTGAATGAATTATTTATTAGAATAGGTGTGTATATATATATATACGTATCTGTCACGATTATGAAGAATTTTGATGTAATCGTTATCTTTTTTATGTCCAACAAAGAAATTAAAAAAGAAATTTAAGGGTATTTTAAATATATATATATATAAATAAATGAAAATAAAAATCTTAAAAACCATTATATTGTGGTTGTCAATATAGGTGTTATTTATAAATATGCATTTATTTGTGAATATATATGCAATTTTAAGAAATATATGTATGTATACTTCTAAATTTGAACACATAATCATTTTATATATTTACAAAAGCTTAATATTTTCTTGGATAATTTTTTTTAAATAATATAAATGGTTTCACAACTGAATAACATTAATTTAATTTAAGTGAAACATATAACTTTGAAAATGGTTACACCACCCATTCTCTTATACAAACGTAAAGATCTGTGGCATACTGGGAAGTTCTGTAATACAAAAGACACATCAAACTTTTAATAATATTTTACGATTATATTTTCTACTACGTTCACTTCAGGTACAGGTGCAGGTGCAGATTGATCGATTTCACATAATTATCTAAATAAATAGCCTGTTTATTACAATAGTGCCTCCAATTACAGCTGATCTCAATCAATACGTACATTGAAGCATTCACCCGTACTAACTACTGTCTGGTAAATATTTTCTATTAATTACAGAATTGCAGAAAAGCTATATAAGTACGTGGAAACTATGAAAAAATGTAAACTACACTGTAAAGAATATTTAAATGTGGCACTGTATTTTTTCTGAAAATCAAAATTAGACACTTAAAATATTCTTTCAGAAGGAAGTTTATAAAAAGGAAATTTGTGATTTCCTGTTGCTGCAGAATATCACCACATTCATTGCAAAATAAGCATTGAGCTGAAATATTCCAACTTCGGCGATCCTTTCAGAAACTGAACATTGATAAAAACTGCGTTGCAGTTGTAAGTATTATATTATTTTAAATTATGCAAATTTTAAAGTAAAATTTTTAGGACGAGAGTCACAAGAGGTAATTTATTCAGAATTGTTACATTTAATAATTTTGATATTTACAAGACAAATTGAAATTATTTGTTTATATATTTAATTAAATCTGATTTCTGGACTAAGAAGAGTTTAATTAAGCTTTGTGTATTTCGATGTCATTTATATCATAAGCTACAGGGAAGATAATGAATTGATTTAAAAAAGTAATAATATTAATGTAAGATAGTATTATATTTCATTCTATTTTCAATTTAAAAATGGTTATAAACTAATTCGCAGACATTTAAAATATGACAAAAAATTATGAAATAATATAATATAGCATAAATCTAAATATATATATTTGACATAGAAAAATGTCTTCTTGACATTATAATGATTACTGTACATGTTAAATATGTAAAAACACATTTCGATATTTATAAATAAAACACGCCAATTAATTATTCTAATATGTTAAAAATATAAAGTTATATTTTCATTAATTCACAAATAATAAAGAAATAAAAAAAAATAACAATTGCGGTATGTAATTTACATATTGTTAGTTTTGTGGATACTTATGTCATTTTATAAAAAGTATTAAATAAATTTTAATATAAACATATAAAATATAAAGAGATTAGGGATTTATTACAGTTATTTGATTGGTTGTGATACCTGAAGTTTATTAAGTAATTTTGAAAGATATGTATAATACTTCTTTATTATTATTTGCCATATTAAGTCCATACAATGGCCAGTAAATCAATTCGTGTATCATTTATAACGTGATAGGGTTTTCTAAACACATACTTTTAAACATTTCAGACTACATAATATATGCTTGTGCGCAATGTGCAGATTATAACCACCACCCAATAGTATATATTACCAACATGATAAATTAGGCTGTCGCAACGTATGTTGTGTATATGTGCAGAAACTGTGTAAACTAAACAGTGAAGAAATCGTTTTCTCCAGGAATAAGAAGAGGTCAAATTTCTGATTCAAGTTTAATATATTATTGGGCTACACTTATTACTTTATATTTTTATCTATATCGTACACTTTAAGGTATTTATAGGGCTTAGCAGTTATGATTTATAAACATAAAAATTTACACCACATGCAAATAAACCTAAAAATTAAGGTACGCAATTGTTTAATATATCATAAATCAAATATTAAGTATAAGGAAATTAAAATATTATATTTATATTATTATAGTTTATATATAATCAGTTGCAAATGTATAAGTCAATATTTTAAGTTAATTCATGATAAATTCATTTCAATGTTATGTATATTTAGGCAAACTGTTTAAAAATAATAATGTCCGATTTTAATAATTAATTATTCCTTAATTATAAAAAATAAATATTTCAAAAATGAGCGTTTTTAAAAGAAAAAATAATTAATATAATACTTTGTAATATTAGAATGTAAATTATATATTTATAAGAAACCGTTTATTGATTTTTATAATAATTTGTTTATACTTATTTTTATAAAAAATATACATTTATACAACATAAATAAATATAAATATATGTATATTTATATTCATATTATTTTAGTTATACTTAAATTATTATTTGTTCGTTTTATGTATATCTATAACTTTTATCAACGAGATAACGTTTTTATTGGGGGACAGTAGATGGGGCATAGATATCAAGTTATCGATATATTCTAACTATAGTTTTACGTAAACTGTAGTAAATGATATCATCATCATTTTTTGTAGCAAGTTGAATGGTATCCACATATTTTAAGTTTATTGCATCTTGTTTGACTTTGTTCGCAGGTTATACTTCAAGAACATCATTATATTTATATTTTATTTAAAATTATCCCACTAAAATTTTTACAAACATTTGCATTTAACTGTTTTTACTTTAAAAGTTAATGAACTGAAATATTACTTCAAAATAATCAATATAAATATGTTTTATTTTATCAATATTATATCAAATTATCAATTATTAATATAATTTATTTCAATATAATTCCATATTTCTTTACTCCTCAAAATAATTTGTCCTCTGATTGTTAATTCTATAAATTATTTAAAACAAAGATAAAAATAACCTCCTGCAAGTTACATATATATATTTTTGAGAAAAATGATGTGTCCATGAAAAAGTCTGGGATAAACAATTTTAATATATAATAGTTTATATAATTCTTAATTGTATATAAGAGTTACACACCCTCCGACGACAGGATCTGCCGTTGGCCAAGCTGCTGAAGCATAAACCTACAGAACCGTTTAGACTTGGAGGACACCTACGACTAATACCTATACATGTACCTACTTGAAGAGGACCTGGGTTTCATCGGTGTTACACCTAGCAATGCCATCACAACAGCAACAAATCGAATGTTGTGGAAAAAATAATTAGCAAACTGTCAAAGAGCAAAGTATTACGTATACTATACAATGTTTCTTATTACTGTGTATTAGGTATGTGCAATGTAGTTGGCAATGTATACGTCACCGTTCATAATAATGAAAGTAAAATAATTTCAGGAAAAATCACACTTACATGATAACAGAATAATCAAATAGTATAAGGCCTTTGTGTCATATATCTTTGCAATAAATTATAATGCTTGGAAAACACAGTACATCAATCTGCACATTATTATTAAATACAAAATAATAAATAGGATATTCATATTTTTGATATTCTTCATTATATTCTTGATATAACCAATGATGGAAGGACATTTTTAATAACTGACCAATCAGATAAATTTAACCAAATATTTTGTACAGAATAAAGTTAAACAAACGTTTTGCTGTTAACACAGTATATAAAACATATGTATGTTAAGTAACATTTCATAAATATTATACATGTTATCAACTTATATTCTTAAATATAGGAATAATATTTTTTATATATATCTTTTAATAATATGTTGCGTTTGCTATATAAACGTTTATAAATAAAGCGTTAAACGACATAATATGAAAATAATATGAAGTTTAGGTAACTGTAAACTGTAAATATTTAATAATTAATATATCTATATTATATTATATTATGCATATAATTCACAATATGACAATTGGATTATTTTAAATAATGAAATTATTGTATGTTTTGAGATAATGTATAGACACTGAGATGTGACTATACATAGTTCTATTTCGAACATAGAAACACCGTTTCCCGGTAGATATAAAAGGAATAATTTCTCCGGGCTCAAATCAGCCATTCAAATAAGTTTTACCGACGAGTATAAGTATGTGGGAGATTTTGATATATTATAGGATTTTTATTCTTTTTGGTTACATTTTTATAACAATTTTATTATATAATGTAATAAATTAGAAAACTGATATTGTCAAATATTATGATAAGTTGATACGTTTGATATTTAGTATATAATATATAGAGAGATTGAACTGTATATGTGTATAGGTATAGATTTACTTCCCTAATCATGTTTACTATGGAATTATTCCTAGGTAGGTATATTTACTGTATAGTAAAGTTTGGTCCAGTGTTCTACGTTGATGAAGTGTATGTTATCCTAAGCCTGTCAAGGTATAGGGTGGCCTGTGAGGCATAACAGTGCAGGTCAGTTCCTTTCCTCGCTGCCTTAAATGTCATCAGTATTTTGTTAGTGTTATGTATTTATAAATGTAAATAATGTACCTAAGGACTTACGATTGACTTACTTCAAATATACTTAGATTGAAGTATGATAAAACGTACTTATTATATAGTTTTCAGTAAAAAGAAATACAAATATTCAAGACTTCAAGTTGAAATTAGGTAACTAAAAATAAATAAACAGTCAGAAACTAAAGGATGCGGCTATGAATTTGAGATTCTTTCGGTTCGAGTCTCTGGGGCTAAAGGTGAGTCTATTTAGGTCTCCAACTGCTGTTTCCCCACTATCCGCACGCACTGGTGATGGGGGAAAATAGACGACCCGGTTCAGTTCCCTCTCTCTTCGTTTCAACATTTGCGGAGACTTCAACGCCCACTTTCTTCTCTAAAATGGGATTCAACCTCTGAATGCTGCAGCGAGGCTGTTGAAAGCTGGCTGTTAGCGTCTGGAACCGCCTGTGCGAACAACGGAGCGGTCATCCGGTTAAACCCTGGGACATGAGGTAGAAGATTACCCGATGTCACGTTCACTCTAGAAGACTGATTAAAGTATCCAATGCAAAATACTAAAACACAGGAAATCATACTTTATTATAATGCCATTAATAGCCCAGTCCACAATCTGAATCAAATAGTTAGCTATTGTTCAACATCACGCCAGCACGAAGTTTGTCTAATAACACATTTTTCTTTAATATATTAGATTTGGCTTCATACAAAGACTACATTATATGGACATTACAGCATCCAGAATGAAATCGTATCTGGACCATAGACTAACAATACAAATCTATTGTTAGTCTATGGTTATGGCTAATCGCCACCATACATACAAAATATACTTTCAAATAAATATACACCTCTTTTGCAACAAAGAGCTGAAGTACCAAATAACTTCGATGTGGTGTTGCAGTAGTGCAGAGATTTTCATGCAAATTAAGTAAAACATTCTCAGCTTCGCCCATAAGATACTCTTATAGTTTATTGAGGCAGATATTTTCTGTCCAAAAAAAACTAGCGTAATGCTGAAATGTAATAACTATCTAATGATAAATTTTTTGTCTGACAAAATCATTCTAAATATATCAATAATATTAATAGACACAATGTCGCTATGTGCGCAATGGTCGTTACTAAAGTATGTCTACTAGATAGAAAGGATATAATAATAAAAATATTAGGAATTGTCAGTTGATTATTATTTAATACGCATAATAAGCAAGTTGTTTAAATTTATCAGTATTATTAAATCGCTATTGGCAATCGATAAAAAGGGTCACCAAATGTTGTCGTCAATATTTTTGTCAGTATATAATTTTTTTAAAGATGAAATAAATCTTATTCAGAGAAGAAGAAATATCCATAAACTCAAATAATGTTATTTCCTACTCTTTTGACACATAGTTTAAGTATTAATAGGAAAAGTGAAGGCGGCAATCAAAAACCAAACTTTTAAACGATTTCGAAAGTGCTAACTTACATATTATTGACCTAAATATTTTTTATAAATTGTATTATCATTTATATATTAAATAGAGTAATATATTTCAGTATATGGCATTATAAAATTGAGACATAATTACGTATATTTTGTAAATGTATCCATAATAATTCACGGACCTATATGTATATTCATACATACGAATGAATATATTTATATATTTGTACGAAGTACCCACTTATCTAGTCTGCAATCGCAAAAATAGGTCAAACGCAAACATTTTAATACCTGTTTAAAGAAAAACTCAGTTTTATGAGGACCATTATTTAATACTTTATTATTATATTTAACAAAAGCTATTCAATATTAATTATTAAAATATAATAAAAATTCAATTCAAGATCGATACAGTTTCAAAGTCATAATAAAAAGATTTATTAAGCAATTTCCATGAGTGGAATCATTAGGAATGTTATTTTTGTCCGGAATCATTAAACTTTTCTAATAAAAATTTTTTTGTCGAGCTTTAATTTAAAATGGGCCAGCCAAACAAAATATATATTTTGTAAAAATATACATATTTAGAGACTCTAATAATTATAGACTAAAAATTTAAATGAATCGGATTGGTATATATGTACATTACATAAAGAAGAAAAACATTATAACATTAAAGAAAACATTAAAAACTCAAACTAATTCAATTTATTTTTACACTTGAATTGGACACGGGCACGGCAGCGGTGTGTCGAGAATCAAATACGTGACCTACTTGATTTTTATTGTAACACCAAGTGATTCCGACTTTTGGAATGATTCCTAAAAATCGATATCGAAATCGTTAATGATTCTACTTTTGGAAAACTCTCATCATACTTTTATTATTTAAAATATTTAAAATCACTTATTTTGTATTTAATGAAGAATATAGTACTTAATTATAATACTCTTAATATTACTCCTCTCTTACTCTCAATCAAATTTCTCTCAATAAAGTTAAATTCAAAAAATACATTGACGCTCAAACACGTCGATATTTATATATTATATGTACAGTTAATTGTAGAGTTTGTGTATTATCAGAATTACAATATGTTTATGGTTTATATAACATATAGATGCATCTACACTGTACGCACAGTTTTATAAGTTTATTCTTATTTCCCCCTTATTTGCAATAATACATTTTTTCGTATTTCGTATTTCGTATTTTGTATTGTTTATATTTGTAATAAACATACTTCATTTACCTAATATTTGTAGTATAATTCTTCAAAACAATATCTTCTAGAAAATTATAAAATTTGCAATAATTTGAAAGAGTTTTATGGTTGCAACCGATTACAAAACAATATACCATTGTAAATAGCTATCTATTCTCAATTTCTGGCTTCTAGTAAAATAAACTAGGCAACAATTTAGTGATGATGTAGTAAACAAAAATGTGACGTCATCACCATTCATGAGTATAGACACAATGAATAAGTCAGTTATAATAAAGCATAACTAAGTTTTTAAACACGTAAGCTAAAATTAACTACATAATCTACTTTTGTGCAAGTCATACAGTGTCTTATTCTTAATAAATTAATGTTCAATGTGGCATGGTGACCGACATTCCCCAATTTCGTCCTATTTGTGAGACTATATATACACTTTTTCATTTTTTTCATATACGATTTTTAAAATTAAATTCTAAATGCATCCAAGTGTAACATTTGATTTGTTCATTAAATCGCTTGCGAGAATTTATCAAATTATAAATTCCTTTTGCAAATAAAATATATTCACTCAAATATGAAATACAAATCTGATTAGTCCAAAATACAAAACTAATTTATAATGAAAACATCTCTCTATCAAAACTTGGCATTACACTGACGAGAATATATACAAGATGTTCTATACATAGTTTTAGTCTTTAAGTAGCTTATATAAAATAATACTCCTAAAAGTGAATATTTTAATTATTTCCAGAATTTGAAATGTAATCAAATTTTATACAATCGTCCCTAACTTTTGTCTACAACTGAAATCATATTAATTCGAAGTAACACTCATATGTCTGTAAAATGTATGTTGTAACCTATTTTTAAGTCTGGTTTCTGCTCCTCCTTCTGTATTATTTTTATATATCACATAAGTCCTAATAAGCATAAAATTGTGTCCCAATTAATATAAAAAAATGTCTATAGATAAAACAGAACATCTAGCAATAATGTTTTATTTCTGTTCTAAATTATCGAATTCGGAAATTTAAGTCAAACATAAGCTTTAATATGAATTTAATAAAACATTTCGAGATTCCATGATTTTGCGTCAACAAAATGTGTGTATTAAATTTATATATTTTACATAAGTATATTATTTACGTAACAATTATAATCTATAGTGATTCGAATATTAAGATATAATTAATTAATCGATATTAAATGTTTATTGTCAGAACATTTTTGGTTTACAGATATCTAAACTAAAAGCTCATTTTTTACCACAATAATAAACTTACTTTATCAATCCCTAAATGTTATATGCAGAAAATATTATTGCGACATCTTTTTTGTTCCTTTGGCAAAATGCGGTTATTAAATTATTTTATAGGATTTTTATATGTGAATAATGATGTGTCAATGAAATGAATTCAGTCCTCACCCAGTTATTGCTGTTCTATTTTACCTACCTATGTTTTGTAGTATATAATACCCAAAATAATGACAAAGCAATTTTAAATCAAAACTGGAACCAACATTTAACAAATCTAATGTCGTTATAACATAATAAAATACAAACCATACCACATTTAGCCAATTTTAAGATCCTATCACTTGACCCCGAACGGTTTGACTATAGAGAGAATACTCTATGGTGGTGAACATAAATATAATTCTAAACATTTAAAACTTTTAAAATGAAATATAGTATTATCTCATGCATATCAGTTTGTTTGTCTGAAAATATCAGCATATGAAAATACCAGGACTGAAGTCTACCCCACCTGTCACTCTAACCATGATAGTTAAGAATACTTTTAAGAAGATTTGTTTAAATACTTTCATGTACATAATTCATAGAAAATTTGTTAATATAAAAAAATTCTTTATATGATTATACCAACTAGAGTTTTTATTAGAAATATCGTTTATCCATAGTTTACCCAATTGGATTGTTTGTATATAATATGTTATATGGGAATCGAAAATAAAGAACCAATATATGCGTGCTGTGTATCTTTCATAGTTCGACTTGGTGACCTGACTCGATTTTGTTTGTCAAAAACTCAACATTTTGAAGTTTGTAGACTTTGTAGGTTTTACCTGAAAATGAAATTTAGAGAGAAACTAATGAAAGGAAAGAAAAAAAGAAAATGGAATTATTGTACATATTATACATATAGAAAATTGATAATATATAAGGAATATTATTACATACTTGCAAATTATATTATATTTATTAATTGCAGCATTTTTTTTAAATAATGTATTTAACAATAAATAAGAATATAAGGGTTTATAAAAAAATACAAATACAATGACCAATAAATAATCTAATCATGCAGAGGAGGCTAAAGCTAAAAGTATATTGACTCATATACAGTGACTCATATTGAGTGATTACCATATTACATATTATTTATGTATGTACGTAAAAAAACTTAGTTGTTGAATTTTTGCTGCTCGAAAGTTTGTAAGTAATAATTCTAATGAAGAAATAGCATATTTTTTGTATTTTTTTGTGATTAAAACTGTATATCTTTGTATCACACAATAATATAGTTATTATAATATTTTTAAATTCTTCATAAAGTAAATGATAAGATTTGAAATGCTTTATATGTAATTCCAAAATGTCAAATCAATAAAAGAACTTTACTAATTGAAAACATAAAGGATACCTATTTTGAAATTTATACTACACTAATGTGTCTATAACAATATTTATTGTATATTTTAATAACACGTATCTTATATAAAATGAAATATACGAAACTATATATACAGTTCCTGCGGGAATATTTATCGGGATTTATAAATATGAAAACGGCAGTAGACTGAATAGTTTTGTATACAAACTGAACATTCACTGTTATCTAAAAACTTTGCTATGGGTTGTAAGTATATGTAGATATACATACCCTATAGATATGCAGTTATTTTAGATTCATATTTGAATTAATGGTAGGGAATACCACTAAGTTACAGATAGCAAATATTTTATAAGATGTAGGGATACATTGAAATATATATAGATCGCTGCAAAATATATTACAAAATAAGTATGTTTTGATTTGATTTACTGTTATTACTGTACTAAATAGAGAGGTTTAGCAATGGAATAAAAAATTGTTTCTCATTATACAGATGGTATATAAAATTAATAACATTGAACTAACTTAATCGTATTCGTAAACATAAACATTTTATCCCCTCAGTTGATTTGCAATTCAATATATGGCTTGAAAATGTCAGTTATACTTTATTGAACACATGCGTAGTCTTTGAAAGTAAGGGTAACAAATTCAATATAACTGCTAAATTTGATGTTTTGTCCTTAACTAAACTTTAAGACTAAGGGGGATCTTGTGTTATAAATATATCGAACAACATTTATATGGGTCAATTTTGGCGAAAAAATATCGATCTTATTCCATTTTAAACTATTACATATTTCCCATAACCGACATTAAAAAATGTAGATTTACTGTTTTAGGTATGATAGATAAAATATAAAATAAGTATTATGTCAGATAATATTTAATTAATTGAACTCAATTTAAATGATTTTATATATTAAACGACTACTGTATTACATTTTTTTCTTTAGAAAATATATCATATAAATTTATTTCATGTTACAATTAAAATTAACATATTTGATATATAAATAACTTTTAATCTTTCCAACTTCAGCTCCAAAGATGAAAATGAAAGAGCTATATATTAAGAGACGGTTTTATCTACAAGATGTATGTAACTGATACCGCCGGGAAGCACCGATGAAGTATAAATAACAGCAATTTTAGAAACTATGTGCCAGAACTAGCGTTTTGGGTAAAGAACTGAAACTCATTGAAGACTGATAAGCTACTGAGTAGCGCAAACCTAGATTTAATTATTTATGATTATAACGGACAATTTAGGCAAATTATTCTGTTTGAGCGTCCAGTTTCTTATTCGTTTTTTGTTGAAGTTTTATGGATTCAAATTGATTGCATTTGAAGAATCTGTAGCCAAGCGAGAACATGGGCTTCTCTTTTACCACTGGGCTTCGTTATAAGTATTTTTATTTCGTTGCAGATGATATTTATCTGCAGTAATAGATATTCACCTCCCATGAAGAAACCCCTAAAAGTATGTTTAGAAAGGAGTTGTTATATCTACTGTAGTTTTAATTATATTATTGCAAAAGTAATAAATCCATGTATCCCTTAATATACCTACAGCTCCTGTTCAGGATATAGATAATGCATACCACCTCTTTTAAGAAAAATAGTGACACTAAATTGGAGTATAATACTATATATTTACTAAGACAATACACATGTCAATGCCTGATCGAACCGATTTTTTAATGTCGGTTATGGGAAATATGTAATAGTTTAAAATGGAATAAGATCGATATTTTTTCGCCGAAATTGACCCATATAAATGTTGTTCGATATCTTTATAACACAAGATCCCCCTTAGTCTTAAAGTTTAGTTAAGGACAAAACATCAAATTTAGCATTTATATTGAATTTGTTACCCTTACTTTCAAAGACTACGCATGTGTTCAATAAAGTATAACTGACATTTTCAAGCCATATATTGAATTGCAAATCAACTGAGGGGATAAAATGTTTATGTTTACGAATACGATGCCTGCTTTTACATCATAAATACATTTATATTCAAGTTGTAGAAATATTATATGTATTAAATATACAACCCCTTAAATATATTTTTTCCTGTTTCAATTTATTATCATTTAGTTGTAACAATAATTTGTATAATTAATTTTATCTTTTCTTAGTAGATGCGTTAAAATGGATACCTACTATACCTATATATCCTGCAAATGTGCCCATATTTATATTAGTTTTATTTGATATACTTAACGTGAAAACTAGTTGGTTGTTTCTGAAATCCACACCCGATCTTCACCTTACAGATTCTTTAAATTATATATAAACCCGGTAAAAAACCTAATATACATACTAATTCATTAACTGTGATTTATAAAAAATATTATTTTTGAATTGTTGGTATCGGGTTAACATATAACCTATACTTATATTTTCCGATTTCATGAGTTTTTATTTGTCAGAATGGCAATTGAGCTACATTCCATTATTCAACTGAGAAAGGGTTGAAACCATCAACGATGTAAGGGTGTTTTTAGATAAACATTAATATTTATTTAAATATACTAAAACAAAAAATCTTTTTGTCTCATTCCGGGTCCTTAACTTGAAAGTTCCAGGACGAATGCTAAACTCGTTAAATTTTTTCATAGAATCACATTACAATCCGACGTGGAACCAACTATAGTTCTTGTCAATAACATTTTAAGTAAAATAAAAAACAAACAATATATGACAATTAAAAGGATTAGTCAACAAGGTTAAGAAATATAAGCATTTGATTTATAGCCTAATTGGATAATTATGAAAATTTTGACACAATCATTTTATTTATATTTTAAATGCAAAAATAGTATGTGTATTGCACTGTGGTTAGAAGGAAATATTTAACAGTTTGATAACTTTTAATATCTGTATGAGTCTTCTCATTAAATACATAACATACATTTTTCCTTGTTAATTTGCATTGCAAATGTGAGAACATACATATTTTGACTATTTAACTTTTTATCGGTCTATTCTTCGAACAACATTCTTTATTCCTGCATTTATATATATTTTTATCTATGCATGAAATGATATTAAGGACTACTATTTAATACCAGGACGTGAAATAAGCAAAATGTGTGAATTGGAGTAAAAGTCTGCGACTAATTTTATTCTATTTAAAAATCGATAAGTCTGATTTAGCTCAAATTTCTAAATATGAACGAATTATGTATTCTAGATAATTTAGTATAAATATCTTCAAATATACAATACCTTGTAATGTGCATGGACATCGAGATACTCACGATGCCACATTAATTATTGATGTGGATAAGAAATGGTGGATTTGTTTTTTATGTTTATAATGAGTAAGTATTATTATTAAAACTGAGAAAACTTATTTCATAATACTTTTAAAGTTCTCCCAAGAATGTGATGTATCACTGGGAAGGTGCATTTTGGTTCAGGGTGTAATTAGAGGTACAAAAATAGGAACAGTACTATAATATTGAAAGCTCTGCATTTCTTAAATGTTTGACTATATTTAGAAATATGGACATAACGGTATGTAATCTTAGATTTAAAAAAAGTTAGGACATCGCAGTTCCAGTATTGATGTTTAGGTTACAATATAGATTTTCGCAAAATTCTATAAAAATTATTTTAACCAGTTCTGATAGACTGGGTGGATATTGTTTGTTTCAATATTGATAACTTTTTATCTTTTATTCACTTTTGATTTTTATGATATATTTTTACTAGTATAGGTACTTGGGAATCTTAATTTACACATAATTTATAATGCATTTATCTTCCAAAAGTTACCATCAGACAATGTTATCTTTAAAAAGTAAATGAAAACATATATACCTACATTCTAATTATTTAGCTGCATTAAATTAATGTATACTGTATTAATATACTGAATGCTGTATTCTAATTATACTTGTATTAATAACTCTGTGCCCATTCACGTTTTTACTTGAAAAATTTTAATTACATTTTTGAATTGATCGAGTGTTCTGTCAATCAAGCATATATTTTTGAGAGAATATTCACGAATATATATATGTATATACTTACATGATATAAAAATGGAAGAAATTGAACGCTCTATACTTCTCAGTAAGATATTTTATTATAAGTATAACTTAGACAGATAGATACATTAAGTTCTTAACCTGAACATTTGTTTGCCATTGATAAATGTTTTTGTGCCTTACATGTTCATATATATTAATTATTTATAAAATGTATTGACATGCCTACATTTAAAATAAATAAAATAAAACATAATACATTAAAACCTTCAGGAATTTATGTTAACCATTAACTCTATTTACTAACCTTTTGAAAATTATAATTAAAATATTGTTATTTTCCATTAATCTATCACTACCATTGACATGATATTTTATAGTTATCAATTATGTACATAACAATATACACTTAAAGAGAAATATATAATTTTTATATAAAACTGTTCTATTTCTAAGAAAACTAGTTAGAAAACTAACTATGTACTATAATATGCAGTATATATTAAGTGATTATTGATAGTTACAGTTAAATTATTAATTGGAGCATTTCAGTGTGAAATATAGCTGTACAGTAGATTGATTTCATGCAAATTATTATTTATTTTTTTAAATTATACAAAAAGAAGATATGTAATGTTTTTAAGGTATTTTTTTAATGTATATTCTTAATGTTTTTTAATTCAAGATATTTAATGTTTTTAAAAAATAATTTTTTTAATATTTATATTTGAACTCTTTTCAAATTTAATTTTATGGTTAATATTATAACTTGATTGATCATCAAATTTAAATAAAATTAACATTTAATTACAATTCTATTCTGATTTATAAAAAATACCGTATTTGTCATGTTATTTGAATTATATTGTAGTATAACAGCAGCAATAGTTTGGACAAAATGGAACAATATAACAATATGGTTTTAAAGTACATTTTATTAACTATAAATATATTTTGTAAAATACAAAATAAAAAGTATGATTAGTTTTATAAAAGTTTATGAATAAATTATATATTTCTGTATTATATAAATTGTTTGAGTGAAAAAATAAGAAAAATTCTAAAAATCGTTTTCTAAATTTGACATACTTTATTAACTTTGAGTAACTGCCATGTTAAATCGAACGAAGGGATATATATATATAACATTACTTATATTATACAATATACTTCAATTTATCAAAAAAGTTAGTAGAATTAACTGCTAAAAATATACCTTTCAAAAGTATCAATAATGTTGAAATTTCGTCAAATAACTCAGACTTTACTCAGCGTGCGTATGAAGTATGTATTGTATATATGTATAGTACGTATAAAGTATGTATTGTAGTTAAGCGTCCTACTTTAAAGTAGTCCTAGGTTGACATATTTAAATATTTTCTAAAATTATGTTTATACATAAACGTATTTAAAATAACATGCAATGTAAGTATTTTTTGTTAAACAATTGATAACAAAAAGATTTTATTACTTTTGTATGTAATTAAAGCAGAAAAAATGATTATTTTTTTAATGTACCTATTGCTTAGATATTTTATTTTAATTTCTGTCAGTTGCAATCATATCTATTATAAATGCATTTTGCGCTTATATAATTTTCTTGAGTTATAAGTATTAATAGTAATAATATTACTTTAATTGATTCACAGATTTTTATAAATATTTTGAAATTTTATTCAACTATAGTATAAATATATCAAAGTTGTTACAGAAAGAGAAGAAGGTTTTAGCAAACTTAGAGGTGAGCGATTCTAAAGAACGAAACATCTGTCTTTCGTAGCATCTTAATTGTAGATCGGTTGGTAAAAGAACGACATAGTGAATACAAAGCGTTTCAGGCACGTTGAACTGAAACACTGAAAACTCCGTGTCCTCACTGTGAATCTTGAAAACTGGTTAATAAAACCATGGATATCTGTATACATAGTATCTACAATAGATATCCATAAAAACAGTATGAGATCAATGCTCGATCGACAATGTCGCTATTTGACGATTCTATCCGTGACCGAAAGTAAGGATGACATGTCAATCAGAAAATTGATTATAATGTACAACAAAGCTTGAATTCAAACCGTTGTCGAACCAAGAGTCAATAAAGCTTACGCAAATTATTTGAAATATGCGAGTAACTGGAAAGATACCTGCAATTTTGGAATACATTTGAACATAATAGGGTTTGTTCTTCACAGTCAGCGATGATAACGTTTCTGTAGTCAATTCACAATGTTATAAATGCGTTTGCAATAGTTTTTGTCGCATCTTTCAACAGATGGTGACGAAATGTATAATACTAGATTGCTAAGGAAAGGCAAGAGGTTTAATTGTCATTAATAATGTATAAACTTAGTAATTGTTACTATACGTATGAATTGTATGATGGTTTCGGTGTAGAATTGAACCATAACCTCCACATACATATTGTTTAACTATTGGAATACAATCCGGATTATTGTATCTTGCTTTTTGTGCTTTCCTGTTTACACTTTTTTTATGGATATTTTACCAAAGCATTAAACTATAACCATTTACTCTTTTTAATTTGACTTATTTTATTTGTTTCAATTCTAGATTGTCATTACTTAATCATTACAAATGTCAATTATGTCAAAAATCGGTGCTATTTATGAAGATAAGAAATTTGAGCAGATATTCTAAAATGTTAGTTTTGATTTATTATTTGGTTTTATTCAAAATAGCACATCTATTCTATGCAATAACTAAATATACTTTATGATTAAAGTTTAACTAATAAGCAGAATAAATTTGTCTTACAAAGAAAAATCATATGCTTCATATGAATCAAGTCAATTTTCGTAAAATATAAAATAATTAAACAATTAATGTAAAATAATGCATCTAATAATTAAAATAATATATATATATAAATTATATTTAATATAATATAATAATATCAATTTTATTATTTTATATTATAATAATATAACAGTAAAATGTGCAGGTGAATATAAAGAAATACGTGAAAAATAATATATAATTATAAAACCAAACGCAGTTCATACGTTGTGAATATTTATTATTGATGTATAATTTATACTTATAATATTTTAAGAAATATATGTTTTCATTATGATATCTTTAAAATAATTTATTAGTCAATGTTAGAATTTTTTCAAAGAATAATGGCAATTTTATAATATTATGACAAAGAACATACATTCAATGTACTAACATTTACTATGTTATACATTATTACTATAGATGTAATCATTTGCTTACTGCTATATTTGAAATGATATTTTAGGGAAAATTGTTTATTAAAAGTTTGCAAATGTTTTTAATTACTATGTGACTTCTTCGAAACAAGTTTTACAATTAGTTATTTTTCATTTGAGTAGGAACTCATAGGTATATATCCGATTGCACGTAAAAGATTGTCTACCATCTAATGTTTAATGTCCATCTTTCCATGATAATTATAACTAATTGATGAAGTTAATGCTTTGAAATATGTTTAAACATAAAGAAGTATATTAAAAACAAATAGATTAAATTGGTGAATGAGAATAAAGTAATCCATTTACTGATTAAAAAATTAATTACAAATTAATTTACGGTTAATTTGTAAAACGTTCAATAATTAAGCACTGTTTCGATTTAACTTGATAGAAAAATAGTTTTTTTCCCCGACAATTAAATAAATACTTTCTTGAAGAATGTACATACTAGATCGATATAATAACTATTTTTTAGTCACTAAATGACGTACAGTTACGTATATATATTATCTTACTAATCATACATTTATTTTTATGTTTCAACATATTTTAGTGTACCGATGTTTGATAATTATAATAATGGCTAACTTGTTCGATGCAAAATCATACCTAAAATATATGTATAAATCTTTAATAATATATAAAGTATAGCTCTTTTACCAAACTATATACGAGTATATATTTTCACGAAGATTTTTAGGTCTACTTCAAATTCACTTTAAATACATACGACGGTACGAGTACATACGTATATATACAGCAACTGTTATTGAGCACCAAGAAATAACCATAAGCAATCAAGTAGATAGTCGATTCAGATAACAATTTGCAAAGCATTTGACAGCTGCATAATCATTAGATACACTTAATAAGGAATGGCGTTTTTTAAATGTAATAATGTCATCCAAATTTTGTAATAACGACTTAAATTCTTTTATGTCCATAAATCGGATTGAAAATTATACAGCAAACATAATTTAAAATATCGTTCTATGTAGTATTCGTAAAAGAGATAGAATTTAGCCTTACTGTTTTATTGTATAATTTTGTATTCTACTTTTTAAAAGCTTAACATAATCAGAGTCGTTATAGCAAGACATGGATTCCATGAAGACCTTTTGAGCAGAATGCGTGGAAATAAAATCCATAAAAAAGAATGGTAAACATGACTGCATGAATGAACAACAATGTTGACCTTCATAAAATATAAAATACGATATATTAATAATTTATACACATACTCGTACGTAATACGATAATTTTTATTCAGGATAATCATGGATAAAATATAGCGATGTATAGCAAAATCCAGTGTCTATAGATATTTAAATATGAAATTTGTTTAGTGTTAAAAGCATTTTTATTTATTGTTAATTATTGTTATAGTAACTTATAATTTCATAGATTTCGTTTCCCCCCCTTTCTCCTTACTTTTACAAACGAAACAAACTAAGTAATCAAAAACGTCTAATTTGTTTATAAACAAAAATATATTTTTTTAATTGTGCAATTTTACGCCGCTAACATGTAGATTTCAACATATCAGTATCCCATATAAAGAACACAGGAAAAATGTCGTATTTTCCGTAACCCTTAAACTTAAAATTATTTTCAATACTTTAATTGGGTCATATTGACCTCAGACTAAAGCAGCTATTTTTTTATAACAAGGCTAATAATGAAGATTACTGATATCTATAAAATTAAGGAACAGCTAATTAACTGTTTCTTTATTTCGTATAAAATGTTCAACAATGATAGCGATAGATATGTATAAAACAAATTTACATATACATATGCAAGCTAAAAGTAAAGAAACATGTAAATGAATATTGAAATAAATAGTTTACATGGTATTCACACACTAATGAACAAAGTTCGATTTCGCTCAATTATCAAATTGAAATCATTGAAACCTAATTGATTTAAATCTAACGTTTAAGTTTAAACTTATGTTTAATATATTATAAACAAAGTAAGGTCAATTTGATCACATTGAAACTTAATTTTGATTTAATTACAAATTGATTATAGAAATATATGTATGTATGTATTAAACATTTTCATTTAGCTTATAATAGACACATCTTGCAAACATGGAGGAGCATTAACTCATTATTGCTCATCTTTAATACTATATGTGGCTGGATTACATACTTTGGTCAAATTAACTCCGTTTCCGTTAGATAAGGGATATATTTATTAGTATATAAACAATCAGCACCTAGTAATATATCTAGGGTTAATGCCTAATATAGTGTAAAATAGTACTTTTATTACGCAACTATCTTTTAATTTAGGTAATTTGAAAAGTCACGAGGCCATAAGTACGAGGCCAGATAGTCTAATTCAGATACTGTCAGGAGAACTTTAAAAATCACTTCAGATAATAAAGCGGAAGTGATTTAATTTCCCATCTCGAAGAGTCGGTTTTGTAGTGTCCTCGGGATAACGATATTTAGTTCTATTGTGAAATAGGGAAGGACGTTTTTGACACATTACGTAATATTGGACCTTGTTTGTTTATTTGGCACATTTAAATATATTATAATATATGCATATATTGAGCAATATACGTATAACCTACAGTATTATAAATTATATATGAAAACACAGTGGTAAAATCATTTATAAATTTCACTATAATATTAAGGTGGAATGGCATAGTATTTACCATGTTTATTTTCCATTCAACTATAATAAAAATTACGGAATTCCTTATAAAATAAATATCATAATATAGTAGAATGCGTTCTATTAGAATATAGGAGGGAAATAGACAGGTTATTTTTAACAGTGTATGCAGTAAATTATTGCGAAAATAATCTTTATAAAGTAAATGAATAAAACTGATCTTTATAGTAATAGTAAAATCAAAAATTACTAATAAACAGACACGGACAACGAAATATATATACTCTATACATATATACTATATTGCTATATTATTTTTTATATAGTATATATTTAAACAGATCACGTTATCCTCGTAAACAAATAAATTACACACAATAAACACGCAGTTAAAAAGATTCTATAAGAGTCAGCATATCAAATAAGCAGGACATAAAAAATGCTGGCAGGGATTATTATCTATAAATAATAATATACCTACCTATTCCTATAACGAAGTTCATCAAATTTTGTTAATATGTCATTGATAGATGGCAGATCTGGGTCTCGATCACTAAAAAGGCTATCAAAATCATTGCGTAATAACGTTGTTCCAATCATTTGATTATTCCATTTACTGAGCCCGAGTGTATGTACTTTCTATATTTTAGGTGAATTGGTTTTATACTAGTTCTTATTGATAGTCTGCATTCAAATACCTTGATTGTTTATGACAGTGTAATATTTAGGGGTGTTCAATTTATATCTCTTTATCAATATATTTATTTAATTAAATTAATATTGCAGTATAACAGGTCACGCATTGGCAGGTTATGACTTTCGAAAGCATAATCGAAGTAGTATTTATTAATAATATAGAACGAATAAATTTACTGTTTTAATTAAAATATGGAAAACACAAATTTATTTTTTATTATAAATAAGGGCAAAAGTAACACTTTCTTTATACTTTACCTATGAATGTTCTGTTTTACATGGATGCTTTTATAATATTTAAACATATTTTTTTTAGTAAATTATTATGAAAGATATTTTGTAATCGCCTCTAATAGAACTAAAACGTTTTGAATAATGTAAATGTAGTTACGTTATCGATCTTTTTATAAAAACATCGAAGTTGATTAAAAAGTATGTATTTATCTTGTTGGGCCATTCTCATAAAAAAATCTACTTAGAGTTGTTTCATTATCACGTTTATATTATTAGATATGAATATTTGCTGTATGTATAGGTACGTTTAAATAAAACGTATTATATTCGTGTGTATATTTAATAAAATATTTTAATCATAAAATTAATTTGAACAATTTGAGAAATCTTTTTGAAGTAAAAAATATTGAAAGTGTTTTTAAGAAGGAATGTATTTTTAATTGAAAAATTAATATAAATATACCTATCATATATGTATGTATGTATGTGATCTATATTTTATATTTTATAACTTTGCATGTACTTTCCAAACACTTATTAGCAGTGTTCTGTTATAAAATCAAGAAATTATTTTAATAATTTTGTATCACACTGCATATTCACGAGCATTTATTGTTATCGATATTAAACTAATAATTAAAAAACAGAGAATATGTAATAATATATGTTACCAAAGTTATATGCGACTATGGTAAGCTGGTATTATTTAGTTATGAACATTTATGAAGGACATTATGAAAAATTATTCCTCATTAACAACGAGGTGGAATGTTTTCAATGATGAGTGACACAACAAAACATAATCAACAATAGAATTATCGAAAGACAAATATTCAAGTTGGTATTTTATATTGAGTAGTTTTGTTTTTGCTTGTGACTTAATATGGAAAACATATTCTCTCTTAAAAGGACAAAGAAATGTCAGTAGAACATGTTTGCATAAAAACCATTGAAAATTATTTAAGCAGACAGCATCAGCTAACTTATTAGGAATAGCAAACGAAGAAACACTTACGGGATGTTTGCAATACGTGCATATTACTTAATTGCTTGATTTATATTTATTATTTTGACTAGCATTGCTTATAAGGCTCTATAGTATTCTATTATTAAAATTATATATTATAATAATCTATGTTTATCGTATAAAAGTTTTGTTTTAATGGGTCATCGAATGCACAATATTTACACAAATACAATTATCAATTTGAAAGTACTTTATATTATTATGAACAGTTAAATATCTTTATTGTACATTTTGAATATTTTAAAAATTTATTAAACCTAATAGTACAGGATTAATAAAAAAATGTTGATAAATATTCTGACTTGTAAGATTTATAATCAAAGCAGAGTTAGCTGATGCAATTATAAGCTGACAACAGAGGCATGTAATATTTCTTTCGTATATGTTGATCGTAAATAAATTGATTTTAATATTGCATCTGTTAAACACATTATTGTAATCTTAATTTTAGGTCTAAATAATAATTTTTTAAATATTTGAACTACTCACTTGAATAGTTTATCTAACTGTGAATTATATTGTTTATTATCATATTGTATTGATTAGTAACTAATAATTACTATTTTGTTAATAATATTGTGAACACATTTGACAAAGTCTTCTCAAATTAAGATCATAAATTATTTATATGTCCGTTTAATAAAACGTATCAATTATTTATTAATATAATAACCTCATATTTAAACATTTTTTAACTTGAGTGGAATACAAATCACAGTTTCGAAGCCAGAATTATGTTATAACATTGTAAACATATAATATGTATACATATATAATATATACACTAAATTATGTTAATTATAATGTATAACTTGTGTACTTTACATAAATTTTCATATTTGTTATATATATATATATATATATATATTGCTGTTATCATAGCTAAGAAATTGTTTTAAAAGTAGAAAATATATATCACAGCATTTTGTCTATAATAATATATAATCATTCGTTTCACAATTCAATCTTTCATGATTTCACAATAAAATCACCAAATAAATAATAAATGCCGCGTAAAATGTTTAGAATTTTGAACTCGTTAAAATACTATATAATTTATTAGTATAAGATTACTGAATCAATTTGATCATACGATATGCATTCTCAAGACAAGTACTCTCTCAGCGATGTACTTTAAGAGATGCTACCAGATCTAGTCATTAATGCTAAGGAGAATAAGCCTATTTTTGATCATTTTTGACCTATTTTTGACCATTGCTACGCTGCAATAAATAGATCAATTATATTATTGACGTTATCTTCAGGTACTCGTGTACAAAATACACTTTAATTAAATGTATTAAATATGTTATCTATGTATCATTAAAAGGAGTAAATGTCACTGAAAGGAGTCACTGAAATAATATTTCTTTTTCATATTTTTCTCCTCAATATTTTCGTCAAACTTGTTTAATCTATATTGAATTGTTATTGGAAAACTAATCTATCCATCCATTTTTTAAGTGATATCGTCTGAAGTGTTTAGTAATGAAAACAGTAACATATTCTTATCTAAAATATGTTACAAAATAATAGTAGAGCATATAAACGAAATCTGCATCTAATAGTATATACCTAGTCATTTTAAATTAAACAAAAATGTAACAATAGTGTCGAATTTTAGAGTATAGAATATTGATGGGCAAGTCATTTTGATGGTTTTTAATTTTGGTAATTGTTTAAATTATCCATAAAATAGATTTTTTAAACTTAAAATTTACAAACAACATAATGTTTGTTGATATATAATTAAACAAAATTTGAATTAATGTATAAAATTAATAAATATATAAATTGTCACATATATGAAAATGTACATTTCTATAAAAAACAATAGCTTAGAAAAACTTAAATGCTAAAGATTAATATAAGCCAAACATAAAAGAAGGTTTTGGATTATACATTAATATACATATAATATATATATATACATTATATAAATTATGTTTTAGTTATAATTTTATTGTTTATTATTTAGTAATGAAAACAGTAACATATTCTTATCTAAAATATGTTACAAAATAATAGTAGAGCATATAAACGAAATCTG
>JAYRBW010071683.1:0-21706 GCA_036023295.1 Invenusta paracnida
TTAAAATAAAACGATTTTATATTGACAAAACTGAACAACGCGATGCATATGAAATCAATAAGAGTCGAAACTCTATGGTCTATACGGTATACTGCATTAAGAATCTATCGGATAGGAGATGGAACTTAATACATGCTTAGTTAGACCTTACTTAAATTATCTATTTAGTCAATTGTATCTAAAGTCAATAACTATGATCAACCTTTGCGTATCGATAATTCACCACTTTTTCGAGAAAATTACACACTATCTAAATACATTTAAAAAATTGATTTATTAATATTAAATACACTTAATGTGGGAATGAAAAATTTAGAAAAGTGTGATTACGTATAATTGTGAATAGTCCGGTTTTTTCTACTTTTTTAAAACATATAAGACTATTAAAAGGGTCTAATTTAATAACAACATTATGTAGGTAAATAATGTGAAATATTTATTATACAGGGTTCCCACGCTTTCACCCATTTGAAATTCAAGGGGTTTTATAGATAAAATTGAGAAAAATAGTCATGATTATTACTTAAATGAGAAATAATATGGGTAATTAATTATTACAAAGTCATACTGTCTTACAAATTTATACTAGGGGGTTATTTGATACTATAAAAACGAGGTAGTCAGGATAAATGCTATGTTATGAATGTGTTATGTAAAATGAGCTATTTACTCGTAGATAATAAAAATATTTGGCTAGTAGCTTTTTTTTAAGAAATATTAATGTGGTAACAATATTATACATATATATATTTTTTTAATAAAAAAAAATATTCGAGGATTTTTGACCATTTGTTCTAAAATTTAAGTTTTCAAGGTGCGTGAGAACCCTGATTATAATTGTACAATATAACATTAAAGAAAATAAATATTTACTTATTGAAGCTAAACGCCTTAATAATTGTCTTGGAATAGTTACAAGATATTTATAATTATCAATAGAGACTCGTTAAGTAAAACATGATTTTACAAACCTGAGAAAATAAATCAGAAAGCCAACAATCGGAAGGATCTGATTCGTCCCCATTTGGAGCTAGACCAGTTCGCACAATGACTGCGTCTCCACTAATAATAGGATGGTCAGAGGGATTAACGTCGACCAGAGGCCGTCGACCAGAAAGACTTCCAGTTTCGATGTTATCAAAGCGAGGACATGTGGTTAACGCACTCACAGGAAGGCAGTTAGGAATGTAGGCCTTAAAGAATTCATCGTCAAGGATAGTGGACATTTTCAGGCGTGATGATGGCTCCGAGCGAAGCAGACGACGAATGAACCCATTTGCAGTATGCGATATCCTAGGAGGAATTGTGTAGTCATTTTTCTGAATGCGTTTGTATGTATCGTTAAGCGAGCTAGTTTCAAATGGAGGCCGCCCAACCAGCAAGGTATATCTAAAATAAAAGCATAAGTACATACACCATGCTGATATTTTCTAAATACTGATACATTGATGGTCTCACAAAACAAGACAAACTAAAGCTTTTGAGTAAATGCTTTGAATTACTTAGTTTCAATTGTAAAAAATAAAATTGTTTCATAACGCAGAACGTATGCGGACTAGTTCCTGAGCTTTACAATGCAATACTAATCCGACCTAACAAAATCTAGAAATTGTAAGAAATGATGGCTCTAGAGGTATCTGATTATAGCGAATTAAGTAGGAAAGCTCGTGATGCGGTTGATTAAAAATTAAAGTTATTAATTATACACCTTATTATACAGTTATTAATTACACCTTATATTTCAAGGCTAAATCTCCCTATCGAGTGTTAGATCCAGTGGAATAATGTATGTGACTTTAGTATATTATATAAGAAGCGAAGGTAAGATTAAAGATCACTGAATGAGATTACGTTGGTAAGCCGGAGAAAATCAACAAAATCTAATAAAACTGAACCAACATAATTGAATTGAGGAAAAGAAACGTATTAGATATCAGAAAAATTACAAAATAGAAATTTAACGAAGAAATAGCAAGAAAATAGGCAACTGAAACTAAAAGATTATTCCTGTGTTGGTCAGTTTTAGTCAGGATATTGATAACTGGCTTCAGCGATTTTATGAGCATGGCTTCTCGGGAGCAGAGACTCACGATGTTATTGTCAATTGCGATAATTTCAAAAGTTAGCTCCGCATCTTTCTATATGACGACAGATAGAACGCTAGTTAGGTGACCTTTAACCCGAAGATGGAGTGGCCTAACCTTGAAACTAACATAAACGAATGAGCTAGAGTTTTAATGGGGCAATCGTTGATGGAGCATTATGCGGGAGCTTTTTCGAATAAGCATGTTTTGTTAGCGGTCCTTACTCACTACTGATAGTTTAAGGTTTCGGAAGGATTTTATGTGGGATATGGATGATGATGATGGGAGTTCTTGTCTAAGGTTCGCAATGTCATTTTGCGCTTGAAGTAAGTGGGTGGCATTTTGTATCCTCGCAATCACATTCATGAACACCATCGAGAATTCTGATCTATATGTTCCCACAGATATGTAATGACAATGATAACGTTAATTAAGGTGTGCTACCGGTGCGTCATTTATTACGAGATGAATTCTGTAATTACAAGTATTGAGTAAAATATCTTGTGCTAAAGTTAAGTTTCATAAGCGTTTATGAAAGTTTTGAATTTGATTTAAATCTTGAATAATAAATAAGTTTTGAAAAGAATCAGAAAAGGATCAAGCATTGAAAAGGACTGTGGCGAGTGGCAAAGCGATTCTCACTATTTTTGGGTAAACTCAACGGCCGCAGTGATTGTCTGAATTTTGAAGTGAACCCAGCGACAGTGTGCAGACAAGTGTGAATTTTGGTATATATCATTTGTCACAAAATTACTAATCAAATATTGAGGTTAAATCACGTAAATTAAATCGTAACAGATAGCTAACACTAACAAGAATTTGTAATTGGTAACTGATTAATTTGATAATTAATATACTATCTTAATAATTATCTTGATTGTTTTTACTGCCTTCCTTTTGTTAAAGAAATTATTGTGAGATTTTAGAGATATTGTTATTATAATTTAGTTAGTATAATTTAATTATTATATTTAACAACCTATTCGATAACTGATTTAATAACACTGATAAAATATGATCTCGTTAATTCATATCTCAAAAAGCTTCACGTCAAGATAATCATATACAATTAAATTTCTGAACATTTTAGAAAACAAAGAATAACTAATTTGATAACCATGGTTTTAATTATAGTAAAAAGTCATTCATTTAACAGTTAATGGGCGAGTAATTGTTCTTTTAAAATATAGTTTTTAGTATGTTGAATATACCTACACATATATATGTAAATGTTTTTCTTGCTGTAATTGTGGAACAAACAATACGATCTGCTGCAAATACTACTAACTAATTGTATTTTCTTTTGGTTTGCACATTTGCTGACAACTATCAAGCTCTAAACTGCTGCACTGCCTGTGCTGCCCAATATCAGACAATAAATATTATGTTTCCAAGAAATTTGGTAATTTAAAGTTGTAAGGTGGTTTTAAATTTATTAACGTATTGTGTCATAAGAAATTACAATATAAGTTTTTTAAATTGCAAGATATAGTTATTTCGAGCGAAACATCACTTAACTACAATCCTCACCTTTTCTCGTTTCGAAGAGCACATTGAGCAAGCTCAAGGTTGCTAGGTAACAATGTGTCTCCTTTAGCAGTGGCTGATTCAGACGCCAGTGTGTCTATTATATCGATAACTTGATTTAATTGTTCTGTGAAAACTTTCACTCGCTCGAGAGCAGCTTCGATATCACACTTTCTTTTGGCAATACGATCGACAAACTGTTGATGGCGTTGTCCAAGCTTTTTGGCTCCGCTCAACGGTAAATCTGTTGCTGTTAAAAATTGATATATCATTGATAAATACAACACATAATAGCATATAAAATAAATGGATTTGATATATTATGTCACTATTAAAAGTATATTCTTTGCAAAATAAAAATTGAAATGAATTAAAAATAATTCTAAAATTACGAAATTACGAAATTATGAAATTCAATCAATTTGAAAAATGACGTAGGTATGCATTAAAAGTCTGTGTGAAAAAGATAATACTTATCTATATAAAGGATAAAATATATAGGTGAAAAATACTGAGAGATAAAACTAGCTAATTGACAAACACAGTGGTACATTTACAAAAGCAACAAACATCGACATACATTTTTGTACATTTAATCAAAACTCACGCGATGAAAAGTTACTTGTTTTCGCTAGGCAGTTCTTGTGATGAAAAATGTGAACGTATCAATATAAATTAAAATATATATTGTCATTTTAGACGTAAAATTATATTAATAGGCATATATTTCATTAAAAAGATTAGTAGTTACTTTAGTGTATACATAAATAATTAAATAATCGATGCATTTTAATTTGCTGGAAAATTAAGTATTAATCATTGTAAATAACGAAAATGGAATCATAAATTGTTGACTTCATACAATAAATACAGATAATTATAAATAGCGGCAAATTTAGTTACTGAGTGTTATTGTACAGTATCCTATAGATTGAGCTATATATTGAACTGTAGATTGAACTGTTTTTTTAAATAGAATACCAACAATTCAACTAGTTGATAAATAGAGGAAAGCTTTAAAAACTGAATTTGGATATATAATGTCTAGAATCCAAGTTGTAATTTGTAATTTTATTGTTCTAGTTTCACAATTAACCTATTAGAAAATTTAGGTAGGTACTTCGGATCAGTTATTCTTTTTTTATTTAGATTTATTTATCTTACCTTCTATTCGTCGCAATGGCATTTTATCAGAACCAGCTAATAGGCTGCACAACTGTTGAGTGAGATTCTCCATTTCGGTCAATAAGAAACGACCTTCTGGCAATTGATCGATTAGTGGGGCCATTGCGGCAAGCTGATTGGTCAGAGTGTCATTGTCAAAGCCAAATGCAGGCATTTCGTCTAACTGACATTCACGGGTCACTAGCCATTCAATCAACTATAAACGATGGAAAGAAAATGATAATTATATAAGTAAATAGAGCTCACTAAGAATGGATATATGAAACGTATATCTACCTATTTCCCTAATAGAATAGGTATATAACACAAGGACTACATTAAATACCTAAATATTAATGTAGTCATTGATACAATACTTTTGTATTGAACCATTTGTATGGCTAAATTATAAAGATAAAAATTATTATTACAAATTTTTTGTCATTATATGTATAATTTGTATAATATTATGCATATAATATATAATGTATATTATTTGTATATTATATATATTATATATATATATTTATTTCTAGATTTTATATTATATTATATGTATAATTTCCCAGAATTGGAGATAAACATAATTTAAATCGATAATTATGTTATTCGTCAATTAATTATTATTTGAAGCTATTATAACATTTTAATATATAATATTGTATAATGTGTTTCTTTGTTATCTTACTCCTCATTTCATAAACGCTATTTAATAGGTATTAGGTATTACGTTAAAAATTAATGATTAGGTACTTACAATTTGTTTGAAATTACGTAAAATGGTATTTATTGCTTTACTATATTCGTTGTAAAATAAAGCGCTAATATTTCCAAACACATTTCAAATCTTAATGATTACTTTAACGTGTTCAACAAATATAACACACTTCAGATTGATTACAAAAATACGTAGACATGAAAGCCCATTCGTACGAATACGACTATATATAACAAAATATACATTTTAAACAACAATTGGGTATCAGTCTAAATAAAATAAAAACCTTCGATCTAACCTTGGCCTTGGCTGCTTCTAGTCTCTCAGAAAGCTCATCTTGGGCTGCAATCTTGTCTTGCGTTACTTGGATACGTCTTTCCAGCGCGGCCCAAGCCTGTTCTGCCCTATCTAAGCCCTCTTGGATTGTGCTGGAGTCAACAACATCCGGATTGGTCAATATCTCGTCGGCCAGTCGCCTTGCTTCTAATAACTTCTGTTTGGCGACTGCGCGCTCAGTCTGCAATTGGATTTCAATGAATATCGATAAAGGTATTTAACAATATGTAATTTATATAAGGTTATTATTAAAAGCAATATACTTATATATAGAAAAAGTCTCGACGCTTACTGATTATAAATGTACCTATATATATCAAGTACATGTCAATGTAAATGTATATGAAGTAGAGATTTTTAATTATTAAATATGTTATTAAACATCTAATTCCACCACAGAAACAATAAACAAGTTAACACAATATATGTATAAATTTAATCAATTTTTTTCAGACTACTTATACACATAATTATTGCGTGGATATTCCAGACTAATTATAACTTTTATATATAATCAAATGTATTTGACTGCAACACTTATAAGTTTGCAATAAATACAAGAATGAAACATTAAGTAAAAACTCAATTCAATTAGTGTAAATCGAAAAAAAGTATTACAATTTTAATAATGAAATGTGTCCTCAAATAAATTTTGTTATGCCCTTTAAGTCAGCAATAAAATTAAAATTAAATAAACAAAGTAAAAAGCATTGAAAAATATCGCTTAGATTTAATACTCTAAATTAATGTTATAATATTTCTGCCTCAAAACTGAATAAATCCACCAAGACCTAATTTTCTTTTAGTATGCAACACAATAATTATTTTAGAATACCTTTTCTGTCATTATATTTTAACTGTAGGTACCTATACATTAACATAACATAACATCATATCAACAAACATTTAACACATATTAACAACAAACATTATAATGTACATCAACACCACTTAAATACAATTACAAACCTGAATCTCATTTAGTTTTTCGCGCAGAGCTTCTGAATCCAGACCAGCAAGATAACGATCAGAAAGTCTCTCATTGGCTCGTGCTGGCCAATCTCTGGAAAGCTCAATAGCTCGATTCCAATTGGACAGACAGGTCTGAAGAGCCTCTATAGCTGTGTCCTTTGACTCAATTTCAAACTTCATTTGTGCCATTCTGAAGAGAGCAATTCAAAAAGATATATTATGTTAAAGACATGTTAACACCTTTTCAAGTAAAACAGCTTTTTCAATACAAAATAAAATTACACTTCACATATTATGGCGACACTATAAATTGTTTTCAAAGTCAATAATTTAAAAAGGTATATCGTATATTTATAGTAGTACTTATTTCTATGTAGTTATATATAAATCAACACAGTTGTGAAACTATATAAATATATGTATTTTTATCTGATAATTAATTCTCAAATAAAAATAAGCATAAACAAGTGAAAAATATGTTTACAGTCAGATTTTTAAATAAAGATCAAAGGCAAAATTAAACGGGAGACAGTTTGATATTAACTTAGAAGTAAACGTTTTCTTCGCTAATTACAGGCAGCAAATTAAAAAAAAATTATTTGGAAACAACAATCTAATTTTAAACCATATATTTCATTATTCTTTACGAAATCCTTACTTATTTTATCTTAAAAGGTCGATGGTATTTCTAATAAAATAAAAAAGTGGTATTAGAATAATTATTTATTCCATGTTTAAACTGAAGAATTATTAAAAAATTAACATTACACGTTTAACTCTTAATTTTTGGTTAAAAACTTTTGTATTAAAAAGCTATATTTTCAGTAATTATACATTAATTGCCATTAATAAATAATTTCTGATTATTATGAATTATAGTGATAAATTATGAAAATAAACAAAATTGATTTATTTATTTATTTATTTACAAAATAATTTTTCGATCACACATATTTTTAACAAAAATTGAGTTAAACAAATCAACTTTTTCAAGGGAATCAACGGTACAAAATTATGTTCTTTACAATTTTCTTCTGTTTGGCATTAAAAAGAATTTACGAATAATGCGGTCTAGTGGTTATTTGCAAGTAAAGTTTACGAATTTATGTCTTTGTTTGACGTTTTGAGTCCTGCTATTTACACAACATTCTCCTATAAACACTGACTTCCCAATCATTGACAACCACCAAGAAGTGAAATAAACACACCTCTCCTGCACATCAATCAGCTTGTCTCTCTCCCCATCATTCAGGTCCTGTGCCTTCTCTCGCGCGCCCTCAAGCCCCATCTCTCGGCCGGCCACCTCCGTCAACAGGGTCTTCACCCGTACTGCCTGGCCTCTGAGAGCATCACTATCAACTGAAAGCGTTAGACCTGTCACACCTTCAGCCACGCGTGGCGCCATCCTGTCTAGCCAGGTCGCCAGAGAGTTTAGAGCAGCGGATAGGTCGTCCACACGGACCAGCCGAGTGTGAACCTCGCGTGAGTGTCGATCAACTTCTTGGCGAAGTTGGCGGTGTCTATCGATCAAAGCACGAGTTTTGTCACTGGTTACGGGGTCGATAGAGGCTCCCTTGGCACCACAGGTCTCCAGATTGTCTCGGAGACGTGCACTGGCTTCTTCCAGTCCCTTGAATATAATATATTTCAAAGATTTATATACAAAATATTCCAAGAATAATATTAAAGAAGTTAATTTTTAAATATATTTTAAAGATATCAGAAATGTTGTCATTTTATATCATATATTTAAATCAAATATACTATACAAAAAATAAAGTGTTGAATGCGCAAAATACACCTTTTATATATCATAAATTAATAATTTCGAATATATTTCATTTACAATTATATTGCATTTAAAATGTTTACCTAATTTACACCTACTGTATCTTTCAACATTTAATATGCAGATTAAAAAAAATTATATTGAAAATCAAAATTAGGTGTGTATTACTGAAACAGATATTTTGTTAAAAGCTAAATCATATTTTTAACTGTATAAAGAAATATAATCATATATGTTCAAATCTTATTTTATAACACTAGATTTTAAAGATTTTAAGATTATCTTTTTCTAATAACCAAGAGATTTTCAAAATTTGTAATTTGAATGTCTAATTTATTAAATTGTTTTAAAATGTATATATGTATATACCAGTATATTAGGCAAATATCATTTTGAAAGTAATAATATTGTAAATGTACCTATAATGTAATTTTTATATGATACATATCAAAAAGTAAATTAACTAAAATAAAATTCTGAACGATACATTTTCAACAAAAATTAAAATTACTCAATAATTATTATTAATATACTGTATCAATAATATTTCTTTGTAGAAAGTACTATCTATGTAGATACATTGCAAAATATAAATGTTGTGCCATTTATGTTTGACATCTTTCTTTGCTTATATTTTACGTAATCCTTTTTTGTAGTTATGTAAAGCTTGGCGGTAATTAAAAGCAGATAGTTTCAATAATTAAACGATTTTTGACAGCATTTCAAAATCTACGTTTACTTCTATGATTTAAACATAATAGTCTGTTTAAAATCTACCTATTTTCAAAAATAATTATAATCATACGATAATTATACAACTATTAATATAAACAAATTTATTCACTGGTAGCATTGTTGCAACAGCCGTTAAATCGCCACCAACATCAGCCAGACGTTCTGCATAACTCATCAACATCTCCCTCGAACGGACGCCACTTCCATCGACAGAGGACGAGGTTGAATAGTGCCGTAGACCCGTCTCAGCTCGATCAAGAAGGCCTCCTGCACGGCTCATTGCCTCGTCGAATCGACGCTCGGTTTCAGCTGCGGCGGCCAACTCAGCGAGTCGGCGTCGTCCGCGTTCTACAAGTTCTGCCTGACGATCCTTTGTAGCGCGGATTGTTCCGTCAACTGCCTCGATGAGCTTTCTGGCTCTATCGAGTTGGTCATTCGTCTCTGATGTTGCACCCTCGGTTACTTGAGACTCTAAGAAGACCGTCTAATTTCCAAATAAAAAATATAGTATCATGAGACAGACTTCGCCATTTTTCTTATATTATATTAGATAACAAATTTAAATACATTTATATATTTGTGATAACAAATATAAATCCCTTTGAACGTTGATATCGGGGAATATCAAAATCTCATTCATTTTATTATATTAATATCTATTTATTCCATATACTATCATAATAATTAAACGATTATGTATTTATACAGGGTGTGTCAGAAGTTCATACGAATTGGCTAAAAATCACAAAAATATATATATTTACTATATACCGTTAATACCATGCTATATACACTCAACTTGTCAATACGAAGAGGATCAGATGAGCTTCAAGTAGTACCAAAAACTTTACACTGCATAATCAGGCAAAATCTTGGCTATATTAAGTGCTAGAGAACAACAAAGGTCTAATTTCTCAGTGAAGAAGATAGCTTAAAGCGTGTTAAATATTGTCAATAGATAACACGATAACAATAAAGAAGCTCTTTTTTAGGTGAATTTAAATTTATAATTTGTTACTGTCGTGGTGGTAACAGTATGCTTTCTTTTTAGTTAAAAAACCCTCATATTATGAGCAAGTGTGTCTGTCTGCACCCAGCCTTAGTTATAGTTTAGGCAGCAATGTCAGTAAAGCATCTGATTGGTCCATTTTCTTCCATGAAGGTATAACATTAGAAAAAATTTATTGATATGCTTCATACACATTTTGTTCCTGCTCTTTTCAAGAGCATGCTCTCTTTTTTTCAATAATATGGGGCACCTGCTCACACGGCTCATGCTACAAGAGACGTTCTTAATAAAAAAGTTCAAGATCAATAGGTTGGAAAATTTGGATCAACACCTTGGCCATCACGTAGTCACGACCTTCAATCCTGTGACAATGCCATTTGGGGCCGAAGATAATTGCGCATAAAACAGGAAACGTAGCTGATTTGAAAGATGCAATCATCACAGAATTTAATCGTTTTCACAAAATCTACCGGCATCAATAAACGTACCATCCGTCCAATGCACCTGTGTTCAAGCATTATGACTGCCAAACAGATCCATATGACAATTGAGTTATCGTTCATCCGTATAACAATTATTAAGAATACTCATCCATTTCAGATTTTTTGTATCAAATTTTTTGTTTTTAATACAAAATATATTGGATTATTTCTTTTTTTGTTTATTTCTCCAATTCGTAGAAACTTATGGCACACCCTGCACAAGCAACTTGTAATTTTACTTCAAAATAGTACATTTTAATTTTTTTTTTCAAATAAATTGCAAACATTTTTAACAACAAATAGATTGTATAATATTATCCATGTCGATATTTTTATTTTGTATGAAATATATTTTACTGGTAATATTTGGTATTATAAACATATGTACTATAGGTCAAATTTATCACAAAACCTGTAAGTCTCTTATCATCTAACACATATTATATTTTAAAAAAATTGTCGGATAAACGGAATCAGATTAAAAAAGCTATAAGCATACACGGAACACCAAAATTAACATTAAGCTGTTTATTTGGTAGGCAGATTATCTTGAAATATAGAATTGAAACAAATAATCCAGTTTTCACCGAAATAAAATTACGAATAACTATAACTGTCAAACCCCACGCATCTCACACCAAGGTCAGAAACCCACCTGTTGCGCATGAAACTTGTCCGCTCCAGCAGTGAACCGCGTGCCCGCCGCATCCAGGGCCTTCAATCCAGCTTGTCTAGTTGTCAACTCCGCCTCAGTAATCTTCACCTGAGCAAGAGCGAGCTGCACCTGACTTGGGTGAACCAATTCGGCCTCTGATAGGTCGAGGGCCCCGTCCACCTCATCCTGCCAACCAATAGCATCCTGAAGACGGTCTGCGTAATGGTTGTGGGCCTCGAGGCTCATCGATAATTGGTGGAGCCGTGTGTCGGCTTCCCGCTTCACCTATCGATTGGTTATCAATCGAGATTAAATGTAAAAATAATCTGCATGAAGTACTTGGGTCATTTGCGCAAGTATGAACTACTGGAAAGCACTAATGACTAAAAAATATATAAATGAAAATAATTTTCTTTAAACTTTTACAAAATCTCACGTTTCCGTATTTAAAAAAATATAAATAAAATGTATATAAAATAGTAAACCAAAGATTACTTAGTTGTAATAATTATTTTATAAAATAATATAATATTAAAAGACAATATAATTCTTCATTATTATTTTGCAATCTAGTAATTCATCATGAAAATCATATTATACGTTTAGTATCCTTTAACGTTAGGATTTGCTTAAGACTTTGCGTAAGCTCAATGAATACCATGAATACAGAATTTAGATCTTTGGCTATACCCATAATTGTAAAAAAAGTTTATACGTTTTTCATCACATTATAATGATGTAAATTACGAGGCTATTACATGAATAAAAAGATAAAAATACTTCATTTTCTAAAAAAATAGAACAAAAAAATCTTAGTGATGAATTTTCTTTTTATATACCAAATAAAGTATTTTAACGCATAAGCGAGGACTATTGATACTCATATTGATACTCGTATATGAATGTCGTTGAAAGGAAAATAATCGCCTTAAAACACAATCTCACAAAATAAAAACAGACGTGCCTAATCAGGAAAAATTTGCTTTGCACTCAGAACAAGGTAATATGTGTAAAACCAGTAATATTCAATATTAAACGAAAAAAATGCAACAATGAAATTATTACGATATAAAATCGATAGAGAATATATATACGGTTACTTAGTAAATGAAATTAATTTGATTACCAATAATTAATAATTTGAAATGTAAAAAGCGTTATTTCAAATATCAAGATTTATCTTTAGGATTAAACTGAGGAAAAATCAATCTTTTTGATAAATCATAATAATGTACAAAATCAGAAATGTAAACAATGTAAATTAATTGATTTTTGAATAGCAAATAAAAGATACCTAAGTGGTACAGTTAATTGAAAAGTAATATGATTTTAAATTTGCTTCTTAAAATATCCCTTTTGAAAGAGTTTATCAGTCCATTCTTTTCTTTCGCTGTATGCCTCAATGCATTTGACTTGACTATCAATTGCATTATAAGTGCAATTGTCAAGTGCACTATTAAGTATTTAATTATTCTGCTTGATTAGCCCACTTTTTAGATTACATGTGTAGTTTAGCTGAATCACTTTACAATTGAATTTTTCTCTTCTTTAACATTTAGATTTCATCAAGTATGTTTCCATCATGTTTTCTCTTCAACTGAATCTGTTTGTCCAACATGTCTATCTCCAAATATGTATGGCAACTTGCATGTGCTGCGCTGATGCTTTTTGAAGGATTGGTTAATGGGTACTTTGGCAATAAAGAAAAAATGGTTTTCAAGGGGACGTACGAATCCTGAATGATACAAATTATAATTAATTCACAAAAAAAGTTTTACCCCGGTAAAATAATAATTAATTGATTAAAATTAGTGATCATAAATATATTTTTCTTCGGTATTGGTGAGCGATTGTAAGACGTAATCATTATGATTTAGTATTATAATTAATTGACAATTGCATAATATCATATTACGTTAATATGTACATATATATTTTTTACAATTACTGTCCCTCTCAACTGTTCATTTCTACACGTATAAGATTGACGAGAGTGTAAGAAAATATATTTCTCAATAATTATGGTTGTTTTGATATTGACTTATAACAATGACTTGGTAATATCAATTTAGACGGTAGTAAAGCACCAAGTTAAACCATGGACAACTAGATAATAGCACCTGGACGAGTAGACTAGCTAGCTTTTTAACTCAGGCAATACAATATGAGGCGGGCGATATTTATTTTGTTTCGTAATATTATGTTAGCTCGCTAGCTACCACCTCATAATGATTACTGTACAATACTATTTAGTATTAAATGACGAGCAGACAAAGCATTGGCAATATTACTTTGATGACCCATTTTATTGGCTGGGCATAATTTTTTACTAGTAAGACAAAGACGGAAGAAATATTAAAACACAAAACTGTAACTTGGAATTATATTGATTCATTTTTATAGTTAACAAAGCAAATCATGTAGTCTATTTTTTTATTTAAATAATTCCATTTTTATTAAAAATGGTAAATAAATGTTGTGCTGTCAATTGCAAAGTGGTTACAATGGAAAAGAAGCGTTAATATCTTTACATAAATTTCTTCTAAAATATATACTTATTAAATCTATGGCAACGTAGAATTTCGAGAGATAATTTTATTTCAACTTTGAATTCGCGACTTTTTTCTTTACAATTTCTGGAAGAGGATTTTATTACCGAAAGCCAAGACACAAATAGTTCTCGGATGAAGCTAAAGCCAAACAATAGTTCTACAACGTTATGTAAGAGGTAAAATTGTTATTTATATAATATATGTATGTATATACGTCCTATATGTACCATTTCGTTTGTAACTATTTAGAATGGGGTGAGAATCTTAAGCTTTTAAAATCATTTTTTAACTCCGAAACCTCGTCTAAATAATAATTGCGAATTATCACTCTTTAAAAAATGTATTTCAAACTTTCTAACTATTTTTTCTTTTAATTATATTATAAATGAAGTACATACAATATATTGGATGTTATTTACTTTCCACAAAATATATTCTAGTTATAACAAAATATTATTATTCAAAAGATCAAATACATAATATATTTATACTTTCCCTTTTTAGGTATCTGAAACCAACATCTGTTCCGTTTGTCTTCCCGAATCTACCAACGTATTTCAATGTGCCACCTACTGCACCAAGAAGTACAATATCTACTAACACATCACGGATGCAGCAAGTCGCCGAGGATGTCGAGAGTGCAGGGCGAGAATTATTTTGTTGTATTTGAGTAAAAACAATGATTTCTATTTGTTTATAAATATAACTATTTAATATACGTGAAAATGTAAATTCTTGTGTATATGTAAACAAATGTCATTGGTTATTCATTCGAAAATATAAAAAGCCCTCTTTTGTAAAATATATATTTAAAATGTATTTACATACTATGTATAAATAAAGTACGATTTTGTTTGTTATTATAGAAATATATATAAAAAACTATATATTTGTTTATATTGTGTATTTTAATATGAAATTACAATTTATATATTTGTTATAATACAATAATTGAAAAAATCTTGGATATCATTAATTTTAATGTTGTATTGAACTACACTTATAGTTAGCATTAGGCACTCATATTTCTTCTTCCTGAAATTCCGCCTCATCCTGTATGAGAGGGAAATAAGCTAATCGTCCCGGTGCTATTATCAAGCTGTCCATGAGTTAAACATAATATGTTCTATATCACAGCAAAATTACACTATATACATGACAATAATTTCATAAACTCAAGGTATTCACTCTTTACTCACTTTGTCTAATCGAGATCGTGTATGCGGTATCTCTTCTTCAAGGAAATTTTTCTGTATCGGTGAAAGTCCATCTGAGTGTTTGTCTACAAGACGTTCGGCTTGGTAGCAAATGGAAAAAATGTGTTGCTGTCGACCCAAGATGTCCGAATGGAGTGCCTAGAAAAATAAAATTTCAGACAGTAATTTTTTAGTAAATATTACTTAAGTTACACTCATCAATTAAGCATCATTTATTTAATAAAATATTCTAAAATTCAACTATTTAAATATAATAATTTGTATACATACTATAGTTATAGTGTAGTAAATATTCACAATAATTGTTTGAAAAAAAATTAAAATTATAACAATACAAATTTGTAACTTTACAGCTTATTTCTCATTATATATAATATATTTTGTAGTAAAATTAAATATGTAGTTTACATGTAATACAGTACCTATATAATGTATATAACTCAATATATTGATCCTATTGTTCATATGTAGCAATGTTTACCTGATGATTCTCCATCAAAGATCTATTGGTGGCTGGGTCAACTGTAAGAGCATCTTGATCCCGCAAGCTTTGCTCTACTTGAGATAACCAGGTCAACTCCTTGGCGACGTCTTGAATTAGATCTTCAGCATACACTTGTGGATCGAGCTAGATGACATAAATTATGATAATGTCAGCTTTTGAGATAAAACGTATATTTAAATTCCATTAAATGTATCCCAATTAATTTAATGAGTAAATTTTCCATTTCGTGAAAGCGTTTACAATATATATTTATAAAGTAGACAAAATGGAAAAATATCCTTCAGTTAAACATATCAAAATTTTAGTAAATGAAGAAGACTGCAAATTTCTCCTATTTGATACTTTCAATATTTAAGATGTATCAATAAATATATATATATATGTCAAATTTAATTATAAAAATGGAAAATTCTTCAACAAGTGTGATATATGTAAATAGTATGAATAATAGTTCACTTCAAAATATCAATAACAATTGTTGACTATCTATTTTTAGAACGAAAATTATCGATTTAAAAATATACTGTCCCTAATTGAGTTTTTAATTATAATTATATAAAATGCGTGACTATTAAATCAATAAAAAATATATATTTCGTTTTCTAATAAATGGAAAAAAATAAAATAAGGAAACTATGCACTTTAATAACAAATAAATAAATAGATGTGATTACGTAAATATGTACTTCTGTTTTAAGAAAAATATATAAAACTATTTAATCTTCAAACAAAACAATGCAAAGAGACTATACGTAAGTAGTAAGTACAAAACCTCTAAAATCAAACTATACAATTCCATACGATCTTTATAGAATTATAGGTGTAAGTAAACATTTCTATTATATATTTCATCTTAACTACAAACTTTCCAACTGATTGTATAATGCGTTATACAATTCTTGATTATTATTAAATTATGGGTTTGAAGGACTTTATTAGGAAATATAGTAAAACAGTTAATAATGACGACAAAGATGTCAATCGTTAGTAAATAATTAAATAGCATCACAATAGTGTGTATAAAATGTATTCATAGATTTAAAGAAATAGATTTAACACTTTTACTAACTAATTTTTTAAATTACTATTTTATAATAATATAATTTCCTGAAAGGTAAGTTAGTATAAATAAATAAAATACATTCATCTAAAGGATGATACCACCAAGGAATATATAAGGGGAGATAAGCAAGAAAATCAAATCGATGGATAGATTTAAATTCTAGTTGAAAATTCACTTAAAAGCAAGACACTAAAATAAAATACATAAGCACAAAATTAATCAGCTGAAATTAACTTGATATAAAATGTAGCAAAAATAACGAAGTAAATTGATTGATAGAAAATTATCAAAGCCATACTCTGCAGCATGCAATGGATCAATAACCAGCATGCACAGTTGAACAGATTATCTATCTGTACCTGTAAAGAGGAAGTTTCTGATTCCAAATCGTCACTATCTGCAGCCTCTATCGGTGATGGATACTTTGGAGCATTTTTGGATCCAGTTGACTCAACTAGAAGTAAATCTGCTGATGTCTCAAAAATCTCTTCATCGTCAGATGGCTTAAAGGAGGAACCTCCATCAGTTGTATCTGCCCGGTCATCGCTAGATTTGTTTGTGAATGATCTAGATCTAGAGTCGTCGTCATTAGATTCAGCCGTTGATGAGGTTTCTGTGGAAGTTATGACTTTTCTAGAAGCGGCTATTTTATCTGCAAGCTTCAATAAGTTTGTCCTATCATGTCCAATATCATTAGCTTGACTAGACGAGCAAGTAGCATCAATAGCTTTTGGTTCATTCATTTCTGTAATTCTAGGATGTTTAGGTTGAGTCCATTTGTCTGACAGAGTATTCCTTGTATCACATTCCAACGCCGAATGATTGTCTTCTACCGACGTATTTTGCGAAGTTATATCCAATGACTGACTTGATTGGCAAATTGCCAAATCCTCTCGACTATTGGTCTTATTTCCAGCAGAGTTACTTAAGCCTCTTTCTTTAGGTCTTAGTTTTTCTAAACGCATTACATTAGATTTATCGCTCTTGGTGTTTAATGGTAGCTTATCATTTATCGCAAACATTTTTCGTAGATCTAGGTCAGACACGTTCAACTTATCCATTTGTTGTGTTAGTTTTTCTGGCTTTTTATCTGTGGTATCAATGTTCTGTTGAAACGGTAGGCTAGTGGGTCTAGCGTATGACATCATAGTTGGTAATTGACCTCCATTATTCTTTTCAGAAACATCCTTCATTGGTTTGATTTGCATTGTTTTACCAGTTAATGAATCAGGATACTGCTTAACGTGATCGATAGAATCTCCACTCAGTCGTCTAGTAGGTATCACGTCGTAAGATAAGATATCCTGAGAAGGCGAAATTGAAACAGTGCGACCTCGACTGGACTTAACACTGGGACTCCTGCGAGTAGATGACTTCTCCAGAGATCGCTTTGATTTGTCTCCATCGACTCCCATTAAAGGTACATTCTCAATTAAAGGTGATGCATTCTCATCTGAACCAGAGGACCGCTTCTTTCTGGAAGGCAGTGGAGTCGCTTTTCGTGGGTAATAGCAAGCGGCATCACAAGGTGTATCGCTGTCAAGCACTTTTAAATTTTGTCCACTTAAATGGACGTTCCAGAAGGATCTGTCTTCATAGAAAGGACTACGACGTGGGCTGTGAATTTTAAGATTGCGCGCGGTGCTGTTGGTGTTGTCATTTAGTTTTCCTTGAATTGCATCAAGCTCATCTGAAGTGCTACCTCCAATGCTGCAGTGCTCAATTCTTGGTGAAGTCGGCTCTGAGGTGGTTTTATTAACACGCGGTGGTATTCTCTTTCGTTTTCGTCTTCCAATACTTCCATAGGAAGAAGTATGCCCACTGGGAGGTCTAAATTCTCTTCGATAGTCAACAGGATGTGCCGAAGGGCTCTCTAAGGGACTTTGATCTGCGCTGGTAGTCTCTCCTTTAGATGTAGACTTATCAGTTGGAACTTCCAAGAACAAAGGTGCAGTTAAACTCTTTGCAAAAAGTGAATGATTGGTATTTTCTTTATTAACCGGAATTATCGGTGTCCATAAATTGGTAGAAGATGAACTCTCTTCTGCAGAGGATTCCTTTTCATCCAATGGTAGATCCGATAATCCATACTGTGTTTCATCCTCATAATCGGATATACTTTTGGTTGGCTTAGATGCCTCGATTGTGATATGTTCATTTGTAACAATAAACGAGTCAACTGGATCCAAACTGACTGCTGTGAGATGCCTATCCATAGACGTATTGAGTTTCAAAGATGGCTATTAAATTGGAAAGACATATACAGAAAAGTTTAAATGGGTTCGTGTCATTTAAAATAGAGAAAAATTCACGTAAAATAATAAAAAAATTAACTATACTCTTACCTTTCCAATATTGGAAATGTCACCAGCAGTTAATTCTGATGAGAAGGTCTCCTTCAAACAGCTATTCAGTTCAATATCATCGGATGGTCGAATAGACTGCAAGATACGCCGTTGTTTCGCCAAACCGAGTGATAAAGGTTTCGGTTCACCAGGAACAATTACGAATCCCTCGAGATTGATAACACCAGTTAAAACCGCTTCCGCAAATAGTAGATATTTCTTACTATCTAATTGAATAGCAATACTAGCCACGTCGACAAGGCCGTGTTCCAACAGGTCAAAAATGGTAGCCTTACTACCAGTTCTAGGATGCATAAATAAATTTTTCTCCATGTCGTACGAATCTGTATCGATAAGATAAAATAATGATGGAACATTTTCTGATCTTGAGCACACTATTAAACCAGTTTTTAGTGCTTCTAACCATGGCACATACACTGAAGTAGAGATATTATGAACATTTCCAGACTTAATATCGACAAAACCCATCTCTAATGCTGAAGGCAAGGAATAACTAATATTCGTTTTATTGTTAATAAATTTCAAAATAGATATATCAACAATTTTCATAAAGATGGCTTCATCAAGCTCTAAACCAGGTAAAACTCCAAATAAGGTGGCACCAATGTCAGCAAAACCAAACGAAACAAGTTTTTGGAATTCTAATAAAACCGAGTTTATAGTAATTGGAAGATCTGAAAACTTATTGTGAATTATTTCATCAATGAAACCTTTGTTAGCTGCTTCTGACAACTCCATGCTTCTTCGTGAAATTGGGTGATATATTAAAGCAGAATACCGATCAATTAAGCCCAACTTAAATGCACAAACAAGTGATAATCTCGAATAAGTCATAGGCTTCCAAAATGTATGCAAACACAAGGATTCATCAAAATCGTCCCGTGAAGTTAAAGCCTTTTCAAACGTGACGTAACAATTAGGCGCTGTCTCTTTTAAAATAAATGACGATGACACATTAAGTACATCAAGTTTGAGGGCATCAAATAAACTCAATGACTTATTGAGGAACGGAAGAAAAATATCTTCAGAAGATCGAGCAATCAGACGAGAAGTAAAGGCATTCTCAACAGTTAGCTGACTGCACGCTGCATGAAAATCGGACGTTGACGTGACATATATACAGTCTTCAAAATCGGAAAAATTTCCAGAAGATATAAGTGCTTCTTTCAAAGTAACGTAGTCACTTCTCCCTTTAAGCATCACAAGAGTAGAAAAACCATTAATGATGCCCCGTTCAACAGATGCTTTAAGAGTTACAGTTTGAGAAATAGAGGGCAAAAGCAATGAATCTTTATGGACATCAAATAAACGAGTTGCAACTAGAGGCATTAAAGGAAGACCCTTATCTGAAGAGAAATGGTCATACACTATAAACGATGAAACAATGCAATCCGATTCAGCAGCTTTACCGATATCTAAACCTTTGGCTAAAGCATCTTGGAATGCACAGAATGTGCCACTAACTGGGTCTTTTATGTAACAACTTTTGCCGTCTAATAATCCTTGACGAATGGCTTCAGCTAATTGAATTTCTTCACCTGTTTGTGGAGATCGGAATATACCTTTAGACAAATCAACTATTCCTGCTGCAATTGCCATCTCTAAAGTTATGGCTGTTTTCGGTTCCTTCTTTTTTACAGATTGTATGCTTGTATTTTCCAAATCAATTCCTTGTCTTAAAGCTTCATCCAATGATACAAAATCTCCGCTATTTGGATCTTTCACAATAGTTCCAGTTGATGACAACAGACCACGTTCAATTGCTTCTATTAACGTTATTTCTTCGCCAGTATTTTGACATCTAAATGTACCAGAGGCTATATCAACTAAGCCAGCAGCAATAGCTAAATCCAAATTAACAGCTTCCGGCTTTTGAACAACATCTTTAGGTGCAGTGACAATTGCTCCTTGCTCTACAGACTTTTGAATGTCATGACCCTTTCTTAAAGCTTCATCCAGTGTAATCAATAATCCGGTTTGGGGATCTGTTATAAGAGTTGACGTAGCGTTAATCAAACCTTTGCCAACAGCTTCTTGTAGACTCATTTCTTCTCCACTTGTTGGTGATCGGAAAACGCCGGTCTGTGGGTTGAAAACGCCAGTGTTAATAGCATCCTCCAAATTGAAATTGTCACTGCTTCTGGAAAATTCATCAGGTGAGTTTACGGTTATCAAACCTTCCGTTTTCAATGCTCTCTCTAAATTAATTCCTTTATTAAGAGCTTCTGCTAATGTGACGTAGGCACCAGTGGTTGGATCTTTGACAAGGGTTGAAGTACCACTAATATGACCACGATTAATTGCCTCTTCTAAGGTCATTGATTCACCTGTTGAGGGTAAAGAAAACATACCTTTGGAAATATCGACTAAACCAGTTGCTAATGCAGATTTTAAATCATAGACACCATCTTCGCTTACTCCTCCTTCACTTGTAGAAAATATATTTCTATCAGCGGCAGCTTTACCGATATCTAAACCTTTGGCTAAAGCATCTTGGAATGCACAGAATGTGCCACTAACTGGGTCTTTTAT